>JANZLX010000008.1:27546866-27562151 GCA_025531955.1 Erythroxylum orinocense | reverse complement strand
AATGCTAACTTAATTTCATTTATGAAATGCTTTAATTCACTTTAAGTCATGCTAAATTAATTAAAATATAAAAAAAAATTTCGGGGCTAACAGCTGATGTGGATTAAATGGGAATGAGTAGCCTTCTTGAGTTGTAGAGGACTTCCATAGCTTTCCAATGATGCATAAAGTGTTATTTTTGGAAATGTTAGTTGGAAGATGTGAGTTGTGGAAGTTTGGTGCAAGGGCTGTCCAAATGGCAAAGTTCAGTCAAAAACTTTGAGTCAATATTTGACCCTCATAGAGTTGGAGATTGTTCTTCTGATCTTCATGAAAGTTGTAGAACGTTCTTTTACCTTTCCATAGGCACCAAGTTTGTAAAAATTGAAGTTCTGGGTCAAAAGTTATGATGCTTACAAGTTTTGGTACTTTTTATGAGGAGTTTGTCGATCGGTCATCTTGGAGTGAACTTTTGACCACTTTAGAGATCGAGCTTGCTTTTGAGTCCTTCTTGAAAATGGTAGATCTATCTTTTATCTTTCTAACGGTACCAAGTTTGTGAAATTTGGAGTTCGGAGTCAAAAATTATAAAGGTTTGAAGCTAGGAGGTCGAAATCGCTTGGGCAAGTGGCCGCGTGCGCCCGCTCGCTCGTCTGCCAAGCATCTACCGAGCGCCCCGCTTGGTTGTTTTTTGAATGTTTTGGCCGATGGACCTATCTTCCCTGTTTTGGCCATAACATTTTCGTTCGACCTCCGATCGATCTGATTTTTGAAGCGTTGGAATCCTAAGAAAATTTTCTATCTTTCCATATCACCTTGATCGGTCTTGACATTAAATTGATAAGGATAGACTGAACCAAAGCTTGATGGTCGGTGGAAAAATTTTGAACATGCTTCAGTATTTTGGTGATATCTTGATCTGTAGAGATCCGAATGAGGTGATTCTTGTTCCAAATTAAAATAGAGACATGGTGCTATAATTTATCTGAAGGAATCAAATTTCAATTCGGCACCTAAAATTTTCAATTTCTGACATGAAGTTGGATATAGTGGTCAATCTTGGTTTATTTTTTTTAGCCCGACAGAATTTTGGACATAACTTCGTCATTTCTAAACCAAGTTGAGCGTTTGGTGGTGTTAGAATCGTAATTGAATGGGGAACAAACGTTATTAAAAGGTCGATCTGAAATTTAAGCTGGAAGTTCCCCAATTTTTTTGATCGGTAAGTTATTAGAAATGAGTCCTCCATGCTTTTATGCTTCCGAATGTTGGACTTCAGAAACGGGGTCCAACATGAAGTCCATCACACATGCTCTGAGCATTCCTTCAAGTGTCCGAATGGTCCTCTCAGATTGACCATCCGTCTGAGGGTGAAAAGTAGTACTAAAACTTAACTTGGTCCCTAGGGCCTCTTGTAAACTTCCCCAGAATCTCGAAGTAAATCGAGGATCCCTGTCTGAAACTGTTGAATCTAGAATTTCATGTAATCTCACTATCTCATCAATATACTTCTTTGCTAACACATGCAGAGAATCAGTCTGTTTAATCACCAGAAAGTGGGCTGACTTCGTCAACCGATCAATAATGATCCATATGGCATCATGCTTCCTACTGGTCTTGGGCAAACCCATCAGAAAATCCATAGTTATCCTTTGCCACTTCCACTCCGGAATGGACAAAGGCCTCAACATGCCTGAAGGTGCCTAGTGTTCGGCCTTGACTTACTAACACACTAAACACTTACTCACATGCTCAGCTACATCCCTTTTCATACCTTTCCAGTAGAAATGCTCTTTCAGGTCTCTATACATGCTGATGCTACCTGGGTGCATGGCATAAGGCGCATTGTGTGCCTCATCCAGTATTTCATCCTTTACCTCTTTCACACTCGGAATAAAAAGTCTGCTTCCAATAACCATAAGCCCATCATCTCTCACTACCATTTCGGATTTCTTAGCATTCTGAATTTCTTCTCGGAGCTTACTCAATTCTGCATCCTGCTCTTGTAACTCCTTAACTTTTTCCCTGAGTATCGGCCTCACCCTGAAATTTGCAATCATACAATCTGGTTCCTCCTGTTTCAAACTTATTCTGAACTTCATCATTTCTTCCAATAATGGAAAATACACTATCTAAACATAAGCAATAGAGGACTTCCTACTTAAGGCATCTGCTACCATATTCGCCTTTCTTGGATGGTATTCAATCATCAGGTCATAGTCCTTAAGCAACTCTAATCATCTTCTCTGTCTCAGATTCAACTCTTTCTGACTTAACAATTACTTGAGACTTTTGTGATCAATGAAAATCTTCGTCTGCACCCCATACAAATAATGTTCCCAAATCTTCAGGGCAAAAACGGTTGCTGCCAATTCCAGATCATGGGTTGGGTAATTCAGTTCATAAGGCTTTAGCTGCCGCGAGGCATAAGCTATTACCTTATCTCCTTTCATCAATACACAACCTAAACCCTTCCTTGAAGCATCACTATATACTGTATAACCCTCCTCTCCTGTGGGCAAGGTTAGAATCGGAGCACTTGTCAATCTGTGCTTAAGCTCCTCAAAACTCTTGTGATACTCATCAGTCCAAATAAACTTTTGATTCTTTATCAACAACTTAGTCATCGGAGCAGCTATCATCGAGAATCCTTCAACGAATCTCCTATAATAACCTGCCAGACCTAGAAAACTTCTTACTTCTGCCACTATCGTCAGTGCATGCCAACTCACCACTGCTTCAATTTTCCTTGGATCAACATGTACCCCATCTTTAGAAATCACATGTCCAAGGAAAACCACTTCATGCAGCCAGAATTCACACTTGCTGAATTTGGCATAAAGCTCTTTCTCCCTTAATCTCTGCAACACTATCCTGAGACGTTCTTCATGTTCCCCTTCACTCTTAGAATAAACCAGAATGTCATCAATAAACACTATGACAAAATGATCCAAAAACTCCTTAAAAATCCTATTCATCAAATCCATAAATGCAGCCAGAGCATTGGTCAATCTGAAGGGCATGACCAAAAATTCATAATGTCCATACCTGGTTCTGAAGGTTGTCTTGCTTACATCATGTTGGACCCCGATCTCTTAGTGGGATTTTTGATTTATGAAATGAAATTAAATAAGGAAATCACGGAGATTTATGCAAGTACAAAGAAAAAGAATATGCATGAAGTAGAATGATTGTGTTTGATGTTTTAATTGCGCCATTTGAGCCATACTAATAGGAGAAAATTGGCATAATATGTTTGAGGATAATGCATGAAAAGAATGTTTCTGTATATGGATGTGTTGTGAGAGTTTTGAGTTAAAGGAAATTTTTGGTTTTAGATGAATTGAATTTGAATAAATGTGTATGTGCCATGAAATTGAGAGAGAGAACAAGTTGATTGAAATGGAGTTGAAAAGCTAGAAATAATAGTGAAAGTGTGAGAAATTTTGGAGAATTAAGACAACTTGACCTTTTGGCATAAAGAGTTGACTCTTTGATTTAGGTGGAATTTGAGAAGATGATCTATATGAAAATTGTAGCGTCTGTTGCAAGCTTTCTGTCACCATAAAGTTTGCGAGTTTTTGATATCAGAGTTGAGAGTTATGCTCATTACAAGTTAGGATGTCGTGGTGAACGAAATTCCCGAACTTTAGAGTATAGGAAGTGATATTGGGCTAGAAAAAGTTGATTATTGGTAAGATATGAGTAAAGGGGAAGTTAGGTTGGGTTTCGGATCCTTTGGAGGGGTTTTGGAGCGTGAAAAATTTGTTACACCCGAAGGTTACACGGCCTGATCGTGTGAATTCACACGGGCCGTGTAAATCTAGACACAGGGGACATATTTTCACCCGAATGATACACGGCTTGACCGTGTGAATTCACACGGGCCGTGTAAAGATTCACACGAGTCGTGCAAGATTTACACGGGCTGCATAAATCCAGTGCTTAGCCATTTTTTCATCCGAATGGTACACAGCCTGACCGTGTGAATTCACACGGGCCGTGTAAAGATTCACATGGGCCGTGTAAATCTAGGGTTTAGCCCCTTTTTCCACCCGTAGGTCACACGGGCTGACCTTGTGATTTCACACAGTCCGTGTAATTTGACTCTCTCACAATCTTTTGTTTATAATTTCTCCGTCCGACATCCGATTGATCTGATTTTTGAAGCGTTGGATTCCTAAGACATTCCTATATCTGTACATGGAGAATTTATGAGTTTTTGAGATTAATTTGAAAGAGATGGATTTAATCAAAATGAGTTAGATAATTTTCTGAACATGGTTCAGTATTTTGAGAAATTCTCTATTTGTGGAGATCCGATTGAATTGATTCTTGAGGCAAAATAAAATAGAGACTTGGGGCTACAAATAATATGAAGAAAGTGGATTTTAATTCAGCCTTTAAGATTGCCAATTTTCGGATGGAAGTAAAGTGCTGGAAAATTTTTCAGCATAATCGCAGTCCGAGATGTTTGGACTATAACTCTTAGTATAGTTCACCAAATTAAATGATTTTTATGGAATTACAAAATTGAAACAATGAGGAAGAATTCTCTAGAAGGAAGTTTTGACAAATTCCTTCAAATTGATGATTAGAAATTGGCCTAAAGTAGCATGAAGTTAGGGGTAAAATGGGAAAGACAGCATTTATGAAGGGCAAAATGGGAAGAGCAATGAAATAAAAAGGTAAAAATAAGAAAGAAGGGGAGAGGAGTGTCATAAAAGCTAGAAAGAATGGAGAGAAAACGAAAGGAAGAAGAGGAGAAGAGAAGAAAATCGAAAAAGGTGGGAAAAAGGGAAGAAATTCGTGGAAAAGGAGGAAGAATCAAGCTTTAAGGTAAGTTTTCATCATCTTCTTCATACTTTAGTTGAGAAATGGGTTGTGGTTTTGTGGATGAGAAGTTTTAGAGAGAGAAAGAGGGGTTTGTGTGGGAAGTGATTGTGAGAAAGAAGAAGATGGTGGAATCCATAGGATTTTTGGGTTCTAAGCTAGATTTTGGAATTTTCTAACCTATATGAGCCATGGATAGGTTGGATTAGAGCTTGATTAGGGTTTTTGTGTGATTAGGGAAAATTTGGAGATTTTCCAAATAAATTGAAATTCATGGAATTGTGTTGTTGTGTTTAGGAAATCAAGAGTCTATTCAAGGGCAAGAGGAAGGAGGCCATTGAATTTGGATTTCCAACTGTTTAAGGTGGGTAAATTATTTATAGTTATTGTGTGATGAGTAAAATGAATTGTTTGTGTTTTGTGTGCTAAGTAGATTGCTTGAAATGTTGGATTATGGAAAATGCATTTTGATGTGTATTATGCTATGTCATGCATTGAAACATGTATGACATTTTGAAATGATTGAATTGTGACAATTATCATGTTATGTCATGAAACATGAATGACTTTTTGTATGATGAATTGTGACCATGTCATACCTTGAAAAAGGTTATGACATTTTGAATCGAATATGAGCATGATTATGCTATGCCTTGTATGATGGCATTTTGATAAAATGGAAAGAAGAAAAGTATAAGATTATGAAATTTTGAATGATTAAATTGAGAATGAGATGTTATTATGTGCTTTGTTTGGGTGAGAGAGGAACCGTTTCGTAGTCACGTCGCCGTTGACAAAAGCCTTCTCCCGGCTGCCCGTTTGTAGCCCACGAGATCTGAAAATAGACTCGTTTCGTTCACGATGTAAACTTCGATTTCATCGTTTTATTTCACGGAACCCTCGAGCCATTTGATGTACATCTGCATTATGATGTGTTAAGTTATGTTTTGAATTGAATTACATCCAATTTGAAATGATGTGATGATTTATGAAATGTGAATTGAATTGAGATGTTTGAGTTGTCATTGTGAGATGTATGCTTATGGGTATGTCATATATAAATGCATATATGCTTGAATGTGTGGTTTATCGCCAATGGCTATAAATGGTTTAGCCACTGAGCTGTGAAGGTCAACCCATTTTTTCCCCACTCCTCAGGTGCAGTGCGAGAAGATTTAGCGATCCTTGCAAGGAAGTTGGATGAGTTCGAGATAGATAGCTTTTGTATTAATCTAGTTAAACCTTTGTATAGCATTTCCTTGTATTTGTTTTAAGCATTTTGATGTGTAATTCGATTGTAAAGAAATTTGTTTTAATGTTACATTGCTTAGTTATGAGATTGCAAAATTTGGAAATTTCCTTTGTATTTTGAATATATCCTTCAAATGTTGAAACTTATGATTTGGAAATGAATTGAGAACTTGAAAAGTTTCCTTTTGTACATTGTGTTAATTTTTTTCCAAAGTTTGAATTAATGGATGTGCATAATTTATTTGTTGAGATTGCATATTGTTGCTTGAGTTTGGAATAGTATGATGGAGTTAGGAGGTTTGTATGTGATGTGTAATTTGGATATTGAGGTTGTGAGTTTTGAGTACTACTAGTAGTGATGTTGAATGGGAGGTTTAAAAGTGATGGCTTGGTGATGGTTAAAATGTATGTTGATTGTGAGTTGATTGAATTGAGAATTGGGAGTTTGAGGCATTGGTTTTAATATTTGGATGATTATGAAGTTGTTTTCCATTTGAAGGGTTTAATTTGTGGTGATTATGAATGTATATGGAGTTAGGATGGAAGATGGAAGCTTTGGAGAGGTCTTAGAAGGAGTTTTGGAGTGTTTGCCTAGTGTATGTCTGTTTAACGGACCTTCTCGGGTAAAAATGGGGTGTTTGATCAGTCTATGTCTGTTTAACGGACATTCTCGGGTCAGCTACAGTAATTTGCGATTTTAACCAGTTTAGAGGCTGAATCTCGCTTCGAGATGTCTAATACGAGTTGTATATCTCGATGTCTTTTTTCTAATGGTCTAAGAACGAAAGCATTTGGACATTTTTAGAAAAAGTTATGGCATTCGCACCAAGGGAGGTACAAATCGATTTAGGGTTTAAACATGGTTTATTCTTTTGGGCATAACTCCCTCATCTGACCTCCAATTGAGTTGATTCATAGGCCAATAGATTCCTAAGATATGTATCTTTCTCTCCATAAAAAATTTGTATCATTTGGATTTGAATTGAGAGAGTTTGCCTTAAAGTAATTAAGAGGTTAGTTAAGAGAGCATGTTTGGGGTTTGATCCTTTTTAGGCATCTTAAGCATATCTTGAGTTGTATAACTCCATTTGAGGTGATTCTTGCTCCAAATTAAACAAGAGACTTAGAGCTAGGATCTATATGAAGAAGTCAAGTTGAAATTCTAATTTGAAGGTTTCCAGCTTCTGTTCGCTAACAGGAGAATTGAGTTCAAAAATAGTGACGGTTTGTGCGAGCACACCATGGAACAATTTGTAAGTAAATGTTTTTGGGATATTATGAGTATGGAGATGAAGTGATATTGTCTTATAAAGGTTCAATGAAAAAAAAATCCGCAAGAGGTTGGGCTTCAGAATCAAGCGGGGTCCAACAGACGTATGAGTAAGTAAGAGAGTTAGGTTCCGGAAACGGGATCCAACAACATGGTTACATGAAAATTAGGACTTCTTAATATTTGAAGATTTTGGAGTTTTATCAAGTAAGTATTGTGTAAATACTTTAGAGTTATTGGTTTATGAAACCAAAAAGGGGTGATTTATTTGTCATTGCATGATCATGAAGAAAAATGGATGTTTTTCATGAACACCGAGGGTTTAAGAGATGAAAATTTTTTATGTGTGATTTTTGAATAATTGATGATTATTCTGTTATCAGATAGTGTAGAGTTGATTATTGTGTACAAATATCAAAGAAAATATGCATGAGAAAAGTACAGAAATTATGCAAGTGGTAAAGACATATATGCTCTATTTTCCTTTTTCACTGTGTATAGATATATATATACATACATGAATATTTTCATTGGTTGGAGACATGAACCAAAAATAAGTGTAGAGTTAATGTGAAAGATAAATTTGTGATAAAGAGATGAATTAAGATGAAATGAAAGAGTTGATGAAAACCAAATGAATTTAGAGTTGGAAAATGGTTGTGAGATGATGGTCTGAGATGAGAAAGATCATCTAGAGGAACCTCGTTAGTGTTCAGATGAACCCCCTATCATCTTCAAACGATCACCACGTCAGCTCCCCTATCGTCTTCAGACGATTGCAAATAACCCCACTATTATCTTCAGACGATCGCTACGTTAGCTCCCCTAACATCTTCAGACGATCACAACCCTTAGCTCCCCCATCATCTTCAAAAGATAACAACTCACTATCGTCTTCAGTCGATCGCAACCCTACTATCATCTTGAGATGATCAAAGCCACTATCATCTTCAAACCATCGCAGCTTCGCTATCATCTCCGGATGATTGCAACTTTGAAGGTTGAAGACAGACGAACATCCTTCAGTATTTTAGCTATATCTCCTTCGTCTGTCCAAATGACATGGGAGTTAAACCATTGGACTCATAACTCATTGATCTTCATCTCCACCAATAATTATAACCATCTGAAATCATTTGGGAGAGATTGATTGATGAATTTGGGACGGAATTAATGAGGAGTTCTGGAAAATGATAACTGGAACATTTTACTAAACATGCTTCGGTAATTTTGGCATAACTTGTTATGTAGTTATCTAAATGAGATGATTCTTAATTGGATTAAGCTAGAGACATAGGGCTAAAGTTTTTCTGAAGGAGGTGAGATTTATTTCTGCCTCTAGAATTCCATATTTTTTAATTTAAGTGGAGCACAAGATACTTTTAAGCTTATGAATAGTCTAAATTATTTCTGAATATAACTTTTGGAGTACTTAACCAAATTGAATGATTGTGGTGTTATTAGAAACTTAAGACAATGGGGGAACACTTTTCTAGAAGAAAGTGTTACCAAATTACTTCATTTACTTGTCAGAATGATCACGAAAAATTAACTCAAAGGTTTGGATTTTTGGAAGTGATATAGGACTAAAGTGAGATTTGGATAATTATTTGGTTTTGTAATTCTAAAATAACATTAATTAGTGAATTTTTGGTATTAAAGTACCTAAGACATGTTCATAACAGAGATGAAGTGGTTTATATGATTAAGGTTGTGATTCAAGAAGAGGAGCAAAGTGTATCTAAAAAAATTGAATGTGAAATGAGTTATTATGAAAGCAAATGATGCTAAAAATGAGAATGTGATAAAATATGAAATTTGATAATATATTTGGGATTGTAATGAACATAAGTCGTAAATATTCCATATACAGACGTGTGCATAAATGAATGCTTATAATTGTGTAAAGTTATTAATGTGTGTGTGTGTAATGTGTGTATCGCATAATTTTGATGTATAGGATGAACGTCTGCATTTAGACGTTTTCAGATCATAGAAGCTAATGATAATCTAGAGCATATTGTGAGTAGACCGAGATGGTCTTACTTTATTATTATTTTTATGTTATGAACTGAATGATTATACAATGTGAATGTGTTGTTTCCCGACAATGTATGTCCGAGGAGTTTGATAAATGTGAGAACATTGAAGTGCTCCTTGTATATGAATTGGATTGAAGTAGTGTACATAATTTGATTGTTGAATGTCGGACCACGATCTGATGATAAATATGTTCTGAATGTGCATTTGCATATGAATAAAAATGTTATTCTCAACTTTAATGTTGAATGTCAGACTATGGTCCGATGATGTGCAAATGTGATTAATGCATTTCATTTCATGAATGAATGAAAGATAAAGGCAGTTGTGACCGGAGTAGTCACCGGGAAAGAGTTTAAAGCTCAGACTGTGAAAAAGGGCCTAGAGCTCAGAAAGTGATTAAAAGCCAAATGAGCTATGTAAAATGAGCCCTGTATCCCCAATAGTTACAGGACATTTATTAATGAGCCTAATATCTACAATGGATACGGGATAGTTATATGCACTCGGCCACAATAATAACAAATTGAAAGTGAGTCTTATAAGCATTCCATATGCATGCGATATGTATGATTTAAATAGTTTGAATGATTTCTGAGTGAGAAATATGTCTGATATGAAAATGATTTGATGAATTGTATGTGTTATGTGATTAAGTGAGCTATCGATGATGGTTACTCACTGAGTTAACAAAACTCACCCAAAATTTGCAATGATTTTTCAGGCTCAGAAGAGTACCCTGTTAGGCTAATGGGAGTATATGCCCTGCATACAAGTAAGAGATAGAAGACGGGATCAGTTTGCATCTACAATTGTATTTTCTTATTTTTGTATCGAATGGAGTTTTTAAAAATTTTGTATCATTTGTATATGATTATTTCTGTTTTGTAATAACTTTCCCAAGTGGAAAGGTTTGTAAAAGAGATTGATCAAAGTGTAATGATATTTGTGAATTCGAGTTTTATGTAATAAAAAGTATGGGCTCGAAAGTGAATATTGATTTCCACGTATGTGTGTGTGATATTTTTGAAAATTTTTGTAATGAGTTCGATTAGTTGATTGTTCTAGCAGGCCACCCTCGCGAGATTTGCACTTAGATATCACTCAGGATGTTAGGTACATGTCACGAGAGGGTGGGGTGCTACATTTTGTCTCTTTTAAGTGATTGGAATTCTTAAATAAGTGAAGGGACAATCTTTGATTTTAAGACTAGTAAATGAGATATCCAAGTTGATAAATTAGTAGCTCCCGCTGAAAGGATAAAGTAACTATTTTCCTTATTCATCAAAAGCAATAACAAATCCTTAAAAGATCTAAGGGATGACATCAATGTAGAGATAGAATAAAGATTAGCTCTTGATAAGAGGAGTAAGTCCACAACAAAAGAAAGAGTGAAATTTAAATAATGCATTTGTTATGATCACTGGATCTTTTCCCCAAGTTGATGGTTTTCCCAATCAATGTAATGAGGACTTTTGATAAGTGTAAATTGCATCGTGTTTTAAGGCATAGTTTGATATGTGTTTATCCATTAATCCGATAATTTAGTATGTGTTTAGACTAGAATTGTGTTAGTTTGTTAATTATTTGACTTTTAAGTTTTTTTAAAGGTCACTACAAGCTTTTGAGCTTAAATATTCTATTTTTAAGGTACCTTAATCTATTCGTTAGTGTTTCAAGGTCAACATCAAATAATGGAAAAGTTCTAGAGACATTCGAGCTGAAATAATGGCCCAGGATCATAGCACAACAAACCATAATCGTGACAAAAACACCAGAGTTGGCCAACGATCGTGGTCTACATGCCATGATCATGACCAAGCCTAAAAAATGACCTATGATCGTGGCCTACCTCGATCAGACGTGCAGACATTAAAAGAAGAAAAGTTTTGAGAGATTTTTTAGACCTTTCGGATCATAGAAAAAATATTGAGATGCTTAGAACATAAAAGGATATTTAAAGAACAAGAAAAGAGGCAGAGAGAAGCTTTTGCATCAACTACCTAGGAGAACCCTATATAGAATTCATCGAGAGATAGAGAAAGATAAAAAGGAAGAGAGAAAAGGAGAAGAGGCTGACTCGATGTACTTCCTAGATCAGGAGTTTCCCGATGTCGCTGCCTCACATCATCCATTCAAATCATATTTCCTGTTTATTTTCATTTTTATTATTGTATAAAATTGCAATAACAGTTTGATGATAGGATTTTTCAATGTTGAAGATGTTGTAAACTCACCTTCGGAGTTTTATCTTTTGTTTAAAAAAAGAAGAGAAGAAGTTTGGGGTGTAAATTAGAGACACAACAGGACATCTTAGAGTGAGAATGAGACATATAAAGAGCTAGATGCCAAGAAGAAATAGAAAGAACAATGATAGAAGATAGATATTATAAGGAGCAAGGAAATTTTGTGAACTAAAATGAGGCAAAGTATGGTTGGGGAAGTAATGACCCTTATTGGAACGTGTACACTCTGAGAGGCAGAACCACCCAAATTTTTGTTGGTCCATCATTGTAAGTACTCACTTAGGACATCAAGACCTATTAGGATTTCAGCAAGATGAGTCCAGTTTATGGGATTCTAAATTGGACAAGATCTTGGATAAGCTCACGAGCATGGAAAAGGGACAGAAGAGACTATAATAGCAAATTGAGCAAGTAAAAAAAGATCATGACTCTTCTATTCATAACCTAGAGATTTGAGTGAGAAAGCTTTCTAGTGAATTTCGTAAGAGAATTATGGAAGACTATATAAGCAATATGGAAATACATCGAAGAGAGCAATATGAGGCTATCGCACCTAAAAATGTGGTAGAGCCATAAGGATTAGTGAAAAATCAAACTGAAACCTACCTTATTAAAGACCAAGAAACGAAGAAAGAGGACGAAGAAAAGAATGCTAACCCCTTATTATTCACTAGTTCTTGATATACCATGTGTGAACGTCGAAAAAAATTTGGTAGATGTCCATGAAAAGAACCTTATCCTTCAAATTAATGATTACCAAGTCACATTCAACATGAATGATGTATTAAAGAATCCGAAGGAGAGTAGCTCATTCAAGATAATTGATGTGTTTGAATCTTCCAAAGAATAAAAGGATGAAGAACATATGACAACAGACATCGAGTTTGAAGAAGTTATGAAAGTCTCTATTAGTGAATCAGAAGAAGCAGTGACGAAGGTGATCAAAGAAGAAAGAGAGCAACTCACCCTTTTTCCAAACAAACTGCTAGACTTAATAGCAGATTCAGGGAGTATGTTATTCCTTATTTTATTGACATCTTGTTTGTGAAAAGGACATTACTGAAATTAATTGATTTTCATAATCTTATCAATATTGTTCTTCTGATCATTTTGCAATTTGAAGCTTAGTCATAGGCTACACAATTGATGTCGAACAAGAAGGGTAGAAGCAAGCCACTTATAATTGATCTGGGTTGAACTTCCACGGATGCAAGGTTAAGCTAATGACCCTAAATTAGTAGGTTTAGTAGTTAGATTTAAATTCTTGTGTAGCTAGGTTTGTTTCAAATTCTAAAATAAGCTTTGAATGATTTGGAATGGTTTGGATTGCTATTTCTTTTACCCTCTTGAATCATTTATAAGATAGGGAAACACTCTTGATGTCAAGCAGATTTGGTCTCAACACTATCACCATCACCACCTCCATCACCATAAACAGTTTCGTTTTCTAATCCTTTTCTTTTCATTTTTGTTACTATTTTCTTCTTATGTTTTTCATATATTGCGTTTCATTCCCCCTGGTGTGTTTGTGTACCCTTCTCATATTGAGGGGAGGGTTGTGTGTTTTTACCTTGAGTGTGAATTTTGCATATCATATGATAGTTTGTTTAGGTTGTATAATGTGAATTATGTGAATGGATCAATGGCTAGGACTTAATAGGCTAGATTTAGCCTTACATACATCCTTTTAGGTTGTGAAGATTTATTAGCTTGTGAAATTAGTGACCTAAGTTACTTAGGGCTAAATATGTTAGTTAATTAGGATAGGATGTTAGTCTATTCACCCTAAGAATTTGCCATACTCATTTATAATTTTAGACCAATAAAATATGTGGCATTATTAGTAAATTTTCATGAGAATGATTAGCTAAAGTAATAAGGTAGGCAAAATTTTGTGTTTAAAAAAAAGTTGTATAAATTTTAACTAAAATAACTATTTCACTGGTCTTTGAATTATGAATAGAGCTAGTAGCCAGTTAAGAATGTGATGTAACTGAGTAACCGGATCGACACACATAAAAAATGTGCGCCTTCGCGTAAAAAGGCTATAATGACATTCCAACCAAGTAGCTTAATAACAACATGACTTAGTTGAGTAACCAGATCAACATTGATCACAAATGTTCACCTCTGCGAAAAAAGACTAGGTTCTTTTCTTTAAAGAAAAATCAATAAAAACAATGTTGTCAAATAAAAAACTACCAAACTTATTATTAGCTTGATTTTTCATGAAAACCTATTGAGGAATAGCCACACTTTTTTAGGAATGAATGATTGTCAATGTGTGTTCGCAAGTGATAAGGTGAATAGACTCAACATTAAAATTTTGATTAGTTTGTACATTTAGTCTAACTTAGAATAACTTAAAGGATTGTCTTTATAGCTAAATTTGTTTCGCTAATTTGAAGTCATTGTCTCATTATTGCATATGCGTGTTTTGTGTTATCTTGATTTGTTTGATTGTTTTTGTTTGGTTAAGGACAAGAAAACGTTTAAGTGTGGGGATGTGATAAGTGTAAATTGCATCGAGTTTTAAGGTTTAGTTTGATATGTGTTTATCCATTAATTTGATCATTTAGTATATGTTTAGGTTAGAATTGTGCTAGTTTGTTAATTATTTGTGTTTTAAGTGTTTTATGGGTTAGTACAAGCTTTTGAGCTTAAATATTTTGTTTTTAATGTACCTTAATGTGTTTGTTAAAGTTTCAGAGTCAACATCGAAAAATGGAGAAGTTTCAGAGACATTCGGGGTGAAACAATAGCCTCCGGTCGTGGCCCAATAGGCCACGATCATAACAAAGCGTCCACATGTCACAATCGTGACAGGAGCCTAAGAAATGGCCCACAATTATGGTCTGGATAGAATAGACGCGTAGACACTAAAACATCATCTTTAGCGAGATTTTTTCTGTAACACCCCACTCCCACTAGACCCGAACCCGACATCGATAGGGATAGCCGAGTTCGTGCCCCGCGAAAGTGGTGTGCTAGAGTACTGAAACAATTCAAAAGTCTGCGTGATTTTTTTTTCAAACATAATGGACGGGGAGTCATAACCAAATTGGGCCCAATTGCGTTCATAAATATTTTCAGTCATAACAATCTACACCATAGGATTTTAAGAGCTATTTGTGGCCCATTAAAACGATTAAATATTTTCAATTATAAAAGCTTTACATTATAACAAAAATCCATTTGTATACACACGGTGCAAAAATTTTAGAATCCATTGTTTATACAACAATTTCGAAAATCATACACTTTGTCAATCAAAACCATTACAATTAATAGAATTTTCAATAGCCCATTCAGGGCCCATTATAAAATACAAAACACTATTTTCTAGAAATTTCGAAATCACAAAATTTGTACAAAAGGATAAAAGAATGAATGCAGACACAACTGATCCCGACCTCTTCCTTCGGTTACATGCAATGGATATACTCCCGTTTGCCTAACGGGGTATTCTTCAGAGTCCTGATAAATATTTGCAAATTTTGGGTGAGATTTTGCGAATTCAGTGAGTGACCATCATCGATGGCTCACCTAAGCACATAACACATAATTCACATCATTACACATTTTACACTTTTCACTCATTACAATTTAATCATTCATGTAATGCATATGCAGTGCACATGAGACTCACTTTCCATTTGTTATGTT
>JANZLX010000008.1:27514884-27534816 GCA_025531955.1 Erythroxylum orinocense | reverse complement strand
AACTGTAACTAAAGAAGATAAAGTTACATGTAAATACACTTGCTTTCCAGGGCACTATATTTACATAACTCCAACAAAGACTTAATGGAATCGATTTAGCTTTGAACATAGTCTTTTAGGTTTCTGAGATTTATTAGCTTGTGAAATTAGTGTCTTAGGTTACTTTGGTTAAATATGCATGTTAATTAGGATAAGATGTTAGTTCGTTCACCTTAGGAATTTGACACATTCACTTATAATTTTAGGTCAATCTAATAAGTAGCGTCATTAGTATCTTTTCATGAGAATGATTAGCTAAAGAAATGAGGTAGGCAAGAACATATTTTTTAAAGTGTGTGTTTTTATTTAATAAATAACTATTTTATTGGTCCTTTTTCAATCAAATTAGGTTATGAGTAGAGCTAGTAGCCAATTGAGAAGGTGACGTAGCTAAGTAATGGACATTCATCATAAATGTTTGCCTTTGTGTCAAAAGGCAATAATGACATTCCAACCAAGCCACTTAATAAAAACATGACCTAGTTGAGTAACCAAGGGACATTAATCACAAATGTTTGCCTTTGCATCAAAAGGATAGGTTCATGTTAGTGAAATTTAATAAAAACAGTGTGTTGTTTAATAAATTTTGTCGATCTTTGTGAATAGCATTACTTCTCATGAAAAGTTACTTAAGGATAGTTACAATTTTGATTAACTAACTAATTATCAATATGTGTGTGTGAGTGATATGAGTGAATGAATTTGACATTAATTCTTGATTAGTATGTATATTTAGACCGAAGTAGTTAGACACATATTTCATAAGTTATTAAGTTAGAAAAACTTAAGGGATTGTGTTTGTAGTTAAATTTGATTTGTAAAGTTCAATGCCATTGTACCATTACTGCGGATGTGTGTATTGTTATTGGTTTGTTTATGTTTTGTTTGTTTTGTTGTGGCTTAAGGTCAAGAAAAATTTTAAGTGTGGAGATGTTGATCATTGTAGGTTGAATGATGTTTTAGTAGGCATTTCAGTATATTTTCAGTTGTTAATTAATTGATTTATACATTTTTAGGTTTAGAATTATGTTGGTTGGTTAGATATTTATGTTTTGAATGCTATGTGGGTTAGAGCATGCTATTGAGCTTTAATTTTTTGTGTTTGAGGTGTGTTGATGTGTTTGTTAGTGTTTAAGATCAGATATCGAAGAACACAACAAATTTGGTAAAAACTCGGCAGAAGACCCAGGGATATATGATAGAAGTTGATTTTAGGCCATGATCGTGGTCTGTGCGATGACATAAACGGACCAGCCACCTAAACTTAAATTTTTCACATATTATTTTGGACCTTTGGACCCAAGTAAAACCTATTTTTTACCCTAATTATTAACAGAAGATACAAGATAATAGAAATGACCTAGAAAGAGAGGGCCCCCATTTGCCACTCTGGCAAAAAGCTAAGGAAGAGGGAGAAGGAAGGGAGAGAAGGTGGAGCTTTTGTTGCTGCTTCGACCTCCAGTCCTCCCATGTTATCTTTTCTTTTGTCCATATTTTATTTCATTTATTTGATGTATGAAGTGGAATTGATAATGATGAACCTTATTTTAAGGATGTTTTAACTTCTTTTAGGGATTTATAGTTGATTTAATATTAATCTAGTTGCTTTCATTGTTAATGATGTTGGATGTTATGATTATTTGTTGTAAGTGCATGCTTAGAAAATAAATCAAGAGAGCGAACCAAATGCAAAATGATTAGGTTGGTTAATGAGAGTTAAACTATCTAACAGACCATGCAAATAATCAAATCGGTAATTATACAGAGATAGATCTTATGTAAGGACCTGGTTGTTTATTGGAATGCTTAAGAACTAATTAGGTTATCGATTGTTTTATTAATCGAGAGATTACATGCTTAGTAACTCAACTTAATTAGGGTTTATGATTTAGGCTTAGTGATTACAACTCGAGAGAGACTAATCCACCCAATGAAAGTCTAGGATCGACACCACATTATTGCAAAAGTTACTAAGTTAGCATTAATGATAGGATAAATCCCTATCCTCATAATTTGTTAATCTTTCTTATTTCAATTTCAATTGTTAATTGGTGGCTCTCAAATTTGATTTCTTGCATTAATTTGTAATTCTTATTTCAATCACATTATATTTGATTATTTACTTTTTTGTATAATTTTAATTTTCATTTTAATTACACTTTTGAGCCTTAGAAAAATTATGATTCAATCAGTTCGCTAATTCCTCATGGGATCGACAACTCATTACTTCGCTATGACCAGTGCGCTTGTAGAATATTGATGGTTTTATAAGATTAAAACTTTCTCAACAAGGAGATGTTAGAAATACTAAAAATAACAACAACCAATAAAAATCTTGCTGAAGTGCAAGGTCTGAGAGGTCCATTAATACGTAGCCTTACCCCTAACTATTAGAGAGACTATTTCTAAATTAGAAATACTAAAAATTTATCAAAATTCTACTTATGGAAGGCATTATGGAGAAGAAAAGATGGTAGGTCGAATACTGGAATGCAAATTCTATTAGCTAAAATTATTCAAGGATGCTCATGAGTATGTGATGCAATGGGATACATGTCAAAGAGTAGGGAACATTTTGAAGAGAGACTACATGCCCCTTTTTAACTTCTTTGAGATGGAAGTATTTCATGTATGGGGATTGGATTTCATGTGACCTTTCCCATCTTAGATAGGGAACATATGTATATTGGTGGGAATGGATTATGTCTCAAGATGGGAAAAATTAATGGAAACTCTAACTAATGTTGGGAAAGTAGTGCAAAAGTTTATAAAATGAGATTTTGTATATTTGGAGTGGCGAGAGCAATCGTAAAGAAGAGCCCATTTCTATAATAAATCATTTTAAACTCTTCTTAATAGATATAGAGTTTACCATCAAGTGGCCACGGCAAACCATCCGCAAATAGGTGGCCAAGTAGAGATTATTAACAATTATCTAAAGAGAATCTTAGAGAAGACTATTAATGGTTCGAGGAAGGATTGGACATTAAAGCTTAAATAAGTTTTATGGCCGTATTGAACCTCCTTTTAGACAACAATTGGTAAAACACGCTTCTGAATTATATATAGGAAGGTTTTTCACTTGCAAGTAGAGTTGGAATTGGGAAATGAAGGCCTTAAATTTTGATTCGAATATAAATGGTATGAAAAGACTCTTACAACTAAATAATTTAAAAGAGTTAAATTTTAATGCTTATGAGAATTCTAATTTTTATAAGGAAAAATTTAAAAGATGGCATAATTCCAATGCAAGAAAAGGAAATTTAAAATTTGAGATGTGGTTTTTTTATTTAACTCAATATTGAAATTGTTTTCATGAAAGCTCAAGTCATGTTTGAGTGGTCCTTTCTAGGTGACCCAAATATTCAAACATGGAGCTTTAGAATTGCAGAATGATAAAAAGGAAACATTTAAGGTTAATGGTCATTTATGCAAACTATATTTCTGAGGAGGATATTCATATGAAACGGAAGTAGTGTCTTTCCTTTATTTATTTGAAAATACATGAACTGAAATTATCAAGATAGTGAACTTAAAATTAACATGTTATGTTTTAGTTACATTTTTGTAATTTCTTATGTATTTTTTGCATTATTTTTATAATTTTGAGTGAGATTGATTGATGGATGTTTATGGCTTGAAGTGAGTCAAATGGTTAGGGAAAATATCAATATGCATAATCATGCAGATTTGTAAGAGATACCCTCTGTCACAATTGTGCATGTCATGCATGATCTTGCAAATGATCATACCAAAGGCCAACACCCCCGACGATGTATGATCATGCACATACACAATCATGCAACCATCCTTTAAACTGTTAAAAAACCCTATCTTATTTATTTCCTTCTTTTTTCTTCATCCCCTCATCTTTTCTTCTCTAATTGACATCCCAATCTTTCTTTACATGATTTCACACTTTCCTTCCATTTTTTCACTTTAACACTATTGACCTACAAATTTAGGGATTTTTACACTAGCCGACATCCTTTTCCTAAGTTTGATAACAAATTTTTCTGCATTTGTCTTTTGTTTTTTTCGGTGTTTTGTTGGTTATTTTGTAGATTTTCATAAAGAATATGGCACTAAAAGTTAAGCAACTCACACAAAGATCAAGTCCTAAAGCAAAGACGATGGCATTCGAAAGTGGTGCTCATGATTTGATGACATATTTTGGAGCCCCTTCCCCAATCTTCTCACAAATAGAAGATAAGAAGTTCTAAAATCCCCATTCTAAAACTATAAATGCACCTCGATATTTTGATTTCAAAATTTTGGAAGATTTAATATTAAAAGAAAAGGTTGAAATGTTGAGTGCTAAAATTAATTGGAAAATTTTCTTTCATTGTGATTATATGGTATATGAAGATTTGACCCTAGAATTCTACACTACGTTAAGCTATGAGTCTACGAAGCTAGAAAATTTTTGGTTACATTAAGAGGGAACCTATGCAACTTAGATTATTTTATTATGGACTAAATATTTGGATTCTTTAAAACTAAGATTGTAGAATCATATAACAATTTTAATGTCAATAATTATTGGAAGAAATTTATTGGATTAGATGAGTTTAACCCTCAAAATATAACCAATAATGACATTAAAAGCCCAAAACATTTATTACTATTAGAGAAATACTCTAAAGACGATCACGTTTAGCACTTATTGTGCAAATCAATTGATGATTAATAAAGACATTTTTCATTATTTCGATGTTCATAGATTTATGGCTTTTATGTTGATCTTAAATTGATTTAACGAAGTTCTTAATACAAAATGTAGCATGGAGGAAATCAAGATGAGATCATGATAATGAGGTTCCTATCATGTATAATTATGTTAGTATCTAAACTTTCCCTAGTCATAGGATTAATAAGATGGGTTATCATTAATCCAGATAGACTAGCACATATTATACTCCTTGATTGGATCAAGCAGTAGAACTCATAAGTTGTGGACATAAGTTGTTTAAGAAAGGAGTATTTTTGGTGAGTAACATTCCTTCTAAACCCTTTCTCTTCTATTTCTCCACAACTTAGGTATTTACTAGAGGAAAAGTTGATCCTTTACTTGAAAACTAACCTACAAGCTTTAAGGACTAGGTGACTGATCCTTCTTAGAGTAATTCTACTAGAGGTGTAGGTACTATATCTACTAGTACATCCTAAAAATGTGTAAGCTTGCTCTTAGATGATGAAGCCACCAATCTGTCTCTCCATACTTTTTCTGGAGTAGCTCATTTTAGTGTGGAAGTTTTCGACTTCTCTTTCACTAACTAAATCCTATTTCCATTTAGATTGTTCATTGCAATATAAAGAGTCAAGAAGTCCTCCTAAATCCTATGTTCCTTTTGCCCTAAGAGTTATACATCTAAATGTTTCTCTAAAGAGCTAGGGGAGGTTGAAAATCCATGTTTGAAGCTCTACAACCACACTCCACCAGGGATACTCCCATCGAGGAGATACTCAAAGTGGAAATAAACCCAAAAACTTATGTGGGAGTATACTAAAAAAGGATAGATGAAGTTTTGTTAAAGGGTAGTTAACTAAATTCCAAAGAGAAAAGTCAAAGGATAAAATTACATGAGAGAAGATGAGAGTGCCAGGTTTGAGTTATGATAGTTTTTATTGGAACTTGCAGGTTTAGAGATAGAGTTTTGTAAACACCTTAAGATTGTGTATGGTTGGTCTTCAATATTAAAACGAGATAATTGTAGCATTTTTCCCTTACTAATTGAAAAAGGGGGTTAGTCAATTTGAATTCTTAAAAGAAGTTTGGAGACTAGATATAAATTAAAGTGGTCTAAACCACTAAATCATTGTATAATCTCTCTTATCCTTATAATCCCTAGATGTTTATTGGTTAAGTTTGCTTATGGATTAATATTTTCATATTATATGTTGTCATGTTCATTGATAATCTTATCAAGTTACTTAAACACACATAATATTTATAACACTATGTTTGCATAAGTTTAGAAGTTGTTTAATACCATAAAATTTAAAGATTAAATGAATTTATAAAAATTTAGATTATTCTAAACTCACCTAATTCACCCCTTTAGTATTTGAACTTATTTGTTGCTTAGGCTTCTTAGTTCCTTATCATATTTTTTTCATATATTTTCTTTAATTAGGTATGATAATGGTTCCTTTATATCTTATGTTCTTTGTCTCTTCTACTACATTGGATGTGCTCTGAGTTAGTTATAGTATGTTAGTAATAAGTATATAAATAGTCCAAGTAGTTTTATGATCGAGAAGGAACTCTTATCATAGTGCCTTTCATGGATCAAGTAGTTTTATGAACAAGTAGCACTTTACTTGGATTCTAAATCCCAGCACTTTCTTGGTATTTAGATTACTTTCCTTGAGAATTTAATCTAAAAAATACACTAGTCAATTTAACCCTTTCTTCTCTCTCAACTCTATGACAATTCTTTTATAAAACCTACCTCCTCGTCAACCAATGTTAAGACTATCGTGTCAGACTTCATATTGGATTGGGTTCTGAAACGGTATTGTAACGGTACCGGTACCGGTTAATACCAAGTACCGTTTCAGATATTTTTTTAAATTTATGAAATAGTTCGTAAATTTTTTAAAAAATTACAAAATAGCCAATTGTCATATTATACAGTTGTACTATATGTTTTTAACCTTGTCTCCAAAAATCATAATAATAAATAATAATCACAATTTTAATTTAATAATTGTTAATAAATATAATTAAATTTAAAATATATAAATTTCAAAAAAAAATTGATTTAATAATAAAAATATATATAATAAATATTAGTTTATAAATAGTAATTTTTAAATTATTTATTTTTAAAAAATAAAATATTTTTATTAATATTTTTTTAATAAATATTATATAAAATATTAAAATAAATTTAAATAAAAAGTAATTTATTTTTATGTTTTATTTAATTTATAATTATTATTATTAGTAATAAAAATATTTATTATTATTTTAAAAACAAAAATTAAAAACTCACAATAATTATAAAAGTTGAAATAAATAAAATAGCTAATTAAAAAAATTTTAAAAAAAGGGGAATGAAAGATAAGAGAGAGGGGGGAAACTTTAACAATTTCTGAAAATTTTGCACAAAAGATCCCCCTATTATTTAAAATTTTCAGCATCGACCGATATTTGGATGATATTTTGAATACTAGCCGATACTATCTGAAACAGATCGATACCAATTGGTATTTAAACCCGATACAACCCACCCTTTACTCTGTACTGGTTTTGATTCGGTACGTATTGGTATTTATAATATTGTCTTCAACTATTCTTATTGTTCTCTTGTTAGTAGGATTTTGAATATTTTTGTTCAAAAGTTTCAATCGACAATCTTCAGGTTCATATTTTTTCTTATTGAACAATTTCAATTTTTATTCGATTTGTAGGGATATAATTGGAAACACAAGATAAAAATTAAGTTACATTCTATGAAATACTGTTGCATACCAAACACTATAATAAGAATCCACCCAACTTTCCTATTAGAATTCTTATAAATATCCAAACATGTGAATATCTTTACTTTCCATATATTTATTTTCTGAAGAATCATATTCCAAATTCACTTTACTTTCCCGCTAACCAAACATGGCCCATAAGTAATTTGTGCAAAATTGATAATGAAATCTAATTTGTAGCAAAAAATCATCAACAAAATTGAGATAAGTAAGTTGCAATACCTCACATTTGTGACCATAAGAGAAATATGGATTCTTTAAAGTCTGGGATCTGATGATCTTTTTAGAATTTCCATAGAGATAGCAAACAAATACAATAATAAAGGATCACACTGTCTTATCCCATTAGCACCTTTGAAGGGCTTAAAAGGGGAGCCATTTAGAACCTCATTGTAAGAAGGTGTTGAAATGCACTCTTTTATCCAAGAGATGAATTTACGAGGGATACCAAACCATTCCAAAATACTGGTGCTAAAGCTCCAATCTAAGCTGTTAAGAGTCCTAGAAAATTTTGTTTTAATAGCACAGCCCTTGATTGATTTATTGGAATTATAATCCTTTATTAGCTCCTTGACCAAGAGGATGTTATCAGATATTGTTCTTCCATATATGAATGCACCTTGTGATTGATGAACCATTGCCTCAAGGAGATCTTTAAGTCTATTAGCTAGAAGTTTAGCAATCACCTTATAAGTTGTGTTGCAATATGACACAAGTATGAAATCATTTAGAGAAATGACATTCGAAACTTTGGGAGTCAATCAAGTGTGGCATTCATCTTCCATAACATCCTACTAGAATGTAGGAATTCCTGCACCACCTCAATAAGCAAACTACTAGTTATATTCCATATGTATTAAAAGAATAAGCATTATATCCATTATGACGAGGTGCTTTCCTCGGGTTCAAAGAAAGAAGAATATCCTTGATCTCTTATCTTATAGCAGGCAATTGCTAGATTCCAAATTAAGGAAAGCTGGAGGTGAACCTATCAATTTAACCAGATCCTATAGGAAAGTCTTTCCAGGCCTGTTGGAAGCTAATAAATCCATATAGTACCAAGTAACCATCCTTTCTGTCAAAGAAATGTCAGAAACTAGCTGGTCATTTCAGTCTAATAGACTTCGGATTTTATTGGAATTTCTTCTAGCCAAGATGTAGATATAAAAAATCCTTGAGTTAGAGTCCCCTTCCTTCAACCATAGTTTTCTTTCCTTTTACGTTAGCATTGGGTTATGATCGGCAGGGGCTTTGATATGCTCCTACAATTTCCCATTTTTTTTCAGATTGCAAATTTAGGATGTTAGGATCAATGTAAGAAGCTCTCTGAACTTCCCTTTGATTCCTCCTTAGCCATTAGTAAACTTTTTTCAATTGACGAGGCTACTGTTTTGAGAAACATCTCGAGCCTTTTATTTTAAAGCTTGTAAGTTTCCTCATTATCTGAAATGACTTGAATCCTTGGACATCACCGATTCATACTTCATTAAACAAGTCCATGAAACCAACCTATTCAAACAGGAAATTTAGGAATATAAAAGGTGCATTAATCTTCCTATTGATGAATATATCTCTAATCTCCATGTAGGAGTGATATGAGCATAATGGTAATCCAAATAGTAAAGGAGAATTTGGAAAAGATCTCATTCATCTTTGATTGGATTACACCCTATCAAGCTTCTTCCTGATTAATGCATGGCAATCTTTTTCATTACTCTAAGTGAATTTATCACCTGAGTATCTAAAATGAGTAGCATCTATCTTTTTCGTTACCCTTTCTTGCTCATTAACTAGTTTGGAAAAGTTGACTCTGTCCCCTTGAGTTTTACATGGAGACAATATACAGTTGAAGTCCCCAGTAATAATTCATGGATTCATCATCACGTTATTGATATTACGCAGATCTTTCCATAGTTTGGCCCTTTAAAACTCAAAATTAAAAGCATAGATGATGGTCACCTTAAAAACTAGTTTATAATCTTCAAGAGTTTACTTAGGAGATTGACATATTGGTTAGAGGAATTCTATTAGATTCCTTAACCTTCTCCTTATTAAAAGCATACATAATTCTTCCATGGAGATGATGGATGTCGTTAGAGGTATATTTCCAGGTTTTCTAAGAAAACTTATTGAACTTTGGAGCTTAAAAGCCTTGATTTTGGTTTCTAGCAATCCTATTATCATAATGATCCCCCCTTTTAGCTAAACAAGAATTTTGTGAATCAAGTAGAGATACAGCGAAGTTAGGTTCTGGAATAAAATCGACTGGTTCTTCCTCTAACCCTATTAACTGGTTGGGATCTCCTCTTGAGAAAAATCTCCTTGTTGGTTACCAAACTTGCTTCCTGAATTGAGGTTTCCAATTGTATGATATTCGAATCTCAGCTTTCACAAGTTCGTTAGTAGGATTGAGTTTCATGATAGGCAAGACCTCAGGGAGGGCCTTCTTAGGATTTATTTCCATATATATCCAAGCATAACACACGTTTTTAAGCTTGGCAGTAGCTTAGTCAAAAGCTACAGGTCTTCCTACTGAAATAGCCAAAAAACTTAAGCCTTTTATAAACCAATACCCTAAAGGAATGTTGTGAAAATTGATCAATAAAGAAATGGATTCAATGTTGTTTTTGTCGAAAACTAGACCTAGTGCCCATCTCTGAATGAACACGGGTGGTCCACCTATATGCCAAGGTCCTAATTCCAAAATCTTACTTATACTTTCATCAGCTGTAAACTTGAATAGAAATGTATGCTCCTCGGTATGTAGGATTCTATCTAACCCCTTATTTACCCATTTATTTTGAGCCCAAATTTCTATAAAGGGAAAAGCTAGTCTTTTTCTTAAGAAAAAACTATCTAATGTACTATATAAAGTTTTGTTCCTTCTGGGAAAATCTCGAGGGGAGGGGAAACTAAACCATCCACCAGGGCAGAAGAGAAATGTTTAGGCTTAGCTATAGGAGTTTTAAAAGAGACAACCTTGCTCCAAGAATTCCCATTGACAATCAAATTTTCTACATTCCACTTAGATCAATCCTTGACAATATTCACATCAAGAGATTCTTGAATACTAGTAAAATGGTTCTGTATTACCTCCATTTTTTTTTAGATAATGAATAATTTATAATATTAGTTAATAATCATGGTAATTAATCAAATTTAAAACTTTTTATTGATTAAATTGTATATTTCTTATGTTTACGAATGTTTCCCACAAAATATATGATTGTGGCTCTTTTGTTTTTCATTTTATGTATTTTTGGAATTTCAAGACATCAACCGACTAGTATATCAGACTCAAGGAACTGAGGGTTGTAGCTCTTGGTAACTTTTAGGATGGACTCAATTAACTAATCCCATAGTCTAATTGAACATTGATCAACTGAAAAAATTATGTTTGAGTGATTGAAGGTTGATTAGATAGCTTTTTGGATTAATCGAACAATAGACCATATAGGGGAACTTTCATGTTTTTTTCACATAATTATTAAAATTTTGGTTAACTCAATGATTTTAATCCCCTTTTAAATTATTTTATCTCTTAGTATGACATTATTACATACCTAAAATAGGTAATTATACATGATTCTAGTGAGATTATATAATAATCAACAAGTGTTATAAAATTGATTTATGAATTGTTTTATGACCAAAGAAGATAAGATTTTTTTTTTTTATGAATTGTTATCTGATAAAAAAGACAATGGTTTAAAGTATCAATTCTTGATCTATTGAAACTCTTGCGTATGTTATTTATTCTATCTAAAGGAGAATTTACGGTGTGGATTTTGAACTGTTTAGTCACTTACAAAGGTTCCTTGTTTGTTAATCTGAAGAGTTAAATAGCTGTTAATAGTAAAAATATTCAATTAAAAATAATTTCAAGGCTTATAAGAGTAATATAGAGTTAGCCCTAGGTTTGGTAGATTTGGATATGGATCTTATGGAGGACGAGCCTGCACTTATGACACAAGAAAACATGGCGGAGCTAAGTTTCAATTATAAAGTAAGAAATATCAAATAGGTTAAGCATTATGGTGATGAAGAAGTTAATGTCATCATCTTGTAAGGGTGGTTTACTAGTTGAAAGCAATGCTAAAAGATTCGTTAAATCCCTTGAAGGAAAGATTCACGTAATATGAAAATGCTAAAGTAAGTCAACTTATTCATATGTAGACTTTTTTAGGTATAATAGAGTGTCTCGCATTAGATTATAAATCGTGAAGATATAAGACATAATCTTCTCAGTGGGCTTTAGGTACAGATAATAGATTCTTTCTTAATTCATCAGGCATTAAATTATTTACCATTTGCCTTTAGTTCCTTAAAGATGATTTATAATGTTGGGAGGGATATACGGATAGTGAATTATTTAGTCTCAATTTTTGTGAAAGAAGATGAAAAGATAAAGCTCGAGAAGGGTGATAATATAAATTTAATTTCTATACACTATAAACCCCAAAAAAATGTTGAGAATCAAAATAAAAGATGAAAAAAGAATAATATCTTTAAGGAGATTTAAAACAATGATATTACGTCATTTGATATGGTTAAGAATAAGGATGTTAAGTGCTAGCAATATGATAAATTAGGACACTTAAAAAAGGAATTTTATAAATAAAACTATTCTTTGAAGAAAATGGAAAATCAATAAGGTAACCTTAATATTTTTGTTAAAGATTCATCTTTAATAAATATAGCTAAAAATAGTTAGTGGTTGGATAGTAGTTCCCCAATTCCTATTTCTAATATTACATGTATTAAGGAGCAAAAGAAAGCCAAGTAAAAGGGAGGTAAACATGTTTATAGGTAAAGGAATGGTAGTAGAAATATAATCTATTAGAAATTTGGAGATGCAATTTAGATTAGGTGCTAGTATATTGTTGAAAGAAATGATGTATTATCATTAATGAGATGAGGTTTAATTTTAGTTTTTACACTTAGTGATGTTGATATTCACTTGTTTTCAACATTGTCCCTCAGTTCCTATGTAACAGATGAATCTTTTCATAATGCTTATTATTGTTTGGAATTGAAGAATATTGATAAATGTGTTATAAATGTTGAAAAATAAGATATTAAAAGGATTTTAACTAAGGAGACATCATTCCTTTTATAGTATAAATGTCTTAGCTAAATTTTAAAGAAAACGATAGAGAGATTGATCAAGAATGAGTTCCTTACTAATTTAGACTATGATGACCTTGTTAATGCCTATGTAGCTTATATTATAGATAAACTCACTAAAAGTGAGGAAAAAAGTGCCACTAAGAGTATCGGGATTTTAGAGATTATTTGCATATATATTAGTTGATCTTTGAACCTTATCATTGATAAAAAGAAGTTATTTTCTACCTTTATTAATGATATACTCCCGATATGATTACTTATATCTCACCATTAATCACTACAAGAAAAATGTCGTTTAGCGATAGATATTACCAACGGAAAACCTAAACATTCCTTTAGTAAGGCAGTTTAGCGACAGAATTTACGGAAGGACTAAGGGTTCATGAAAAGGGTCATAAGTAATAATTTTTGACAAATTATAGAATGTCCATCGGTAAATTTACTGACAGACAATTTATGTAACCGTTGCTGAATATAGCGACGGTTGTTTATGCGATCAACCGTCGATAAATTTCCAACGGTCAAAATTTGTCCGTCAGCAAATTTATAGATGGCATTGGTTATTTCGTTGGTAATTGTACTACAACATTACCGACGGTTATGTTTGGTCTGTCGGTGAGTATATCGATAGTTATTCTACGACAAAGCTTATCCATAAAGTTGGCGACGGAATTGGTTATTCTGTCTGTTACATACTATTAATATTATCGACGATTTGTTATTTTCCGTCAATAAATAGAATCAATTTTACCGATGCACATTTGTTTTTCAATCGGTAAATTAACATAAAAAATTTAAATCCCGTCATTAAATTTTATTTGATGATCTTATCGTTAATGCATAATTTAAACAGTTATGAATTATCTGTGCATCATATTTTGATTTATTTTTACATTTAATTTGTGTAAACAAAAAGTTGATTGATTATATAAAGTCAAAATTATCTTAGTTGATAATAAAAACAATATATTATACATAATACGTATTTGTAATTCAAATAAAAAGATTACAAATACACTATTCATTTGGTGACCTCGAATGCTCTAATTGCTGCGATGAGGTGCTATCCCTCCCCTTCAACTCATACATCACATTATGGAGCTGAGCTATGTACTCCATCAACTATTGCAACTAAGTTGCCAATGTCTGCACTGTGCTCTGAAGCTCATGGACTTCATTGGTTGTTGACCGCCTACTAGATGTTGCCATACTGAACGTGGAGGATTGTGAATAACATGTCTTTGCAAATGAACCTAAGTCGAATATCTTTCCACGACGGTCCCTACAACCTACTGCCATGAAGATAAGTTTGAGTCTCATCAATATCTGCAGGCTATTGAGTTTGTCTCTGAATGATTTTTTGTATTTGGTCCTATTAAAAGGCAATGTTTATGTTAGTATGTGATATAAACATTATGGCTACAACATCTTACAATTTAAATAGAGTCTATATAAGACCGACTTTAGATAAAACCCTTTATGAGATTTGGGATGGGAAGAAGCCAAAAATTAGTTACTTTAAAGTTTTTATATGTAAATGCTACATTTCGAATACCAAAGATAACTTAAAAAGTTTGATTCAAATGTGGATAAAGGAATTTTTTGGCGATATCTTAACTAGCAATGTATGCAAGGTATTTAATAAGAGGAGTCTTATTATTAAAGCGTCTTTACATAGTATGTTTGATGAATCTAAGCCCTATTGTATATAAAAAAGTTCTTAAAGATGATGATGTGGGTTTATCTAAGGAGTTAAAGCAATTATTCCTTGAAGAAAACAAGAGTGCTCACCAACACACCTCTCATGAACATATTGTTGAACCAAATGAGGGAGATAAGAAGGATGAGGAGCTCCTAAAAGTTTAGAAATTTAAGAAGAATCATCCTCAAAATTAAATTATAAGTGATGTTCAGCAAGATTAATCGCTAGATATCGTCTTATAGACTTATCTCATCTTACTTTAATTTCTCAAATTAAACCTTCTAAAACAAACTTTTAGTGATGGAAGTTGGGATCTTGCTATGAATGAGTTAAACTAATTTGAGATGATTAAGATGTGGACTTTTGTACCTAGACCTAGAGATCATCAAATCATAGGTACCAAGTGGGCCCTTAAATACAAATTAGATGAATGATGTACCATTATGAGAAAAAAAAAGCCATATTGGTGGCAAAAGGGTACAATCAAGAGGAGGGCATAGACTTTGAGGAAAAATTAGTTTATGCACTTAACTATGTTTACAAACTTTCAAAGGCTCTATATGAGTTGAAACAAGCTCCTAGTGTTGGACCCCAAATTTAATTTACTTATTAGAATTTATTACATTAATTTAGCAAGCATGAATAGAAATTAGAATTATTAAATAGAAATGTTAGAATTAAGTTAGTGTGTAATAGACATAAGAGACTAATGGAACATGTAGACATTATATTAAATATGGAAGGGTAAACTTGGGAGGATAGAAAAATGGTTTTGAATAAATGAGAAGAGAAGAATGCGCGAAATGCATTGGAGAAGCTAGGAAAGAAAGGAGAAAACATTGAAAGATGAAAGGAAAAGAGAAGAATGCGTGAAATGTGTTGGAGAAGCTATGAAAGAAAAAAAACGTAGAAAGACAAAAGGAGAAAGAAGAAGAAGTAAAAGGATTCAACTAAGTTTTAGGTAATCTTCATCATCTTTTCTTCTTACTTTGGTAAAAAAAAAGGAACTAGAGAAAATGAGTTTCTTACCTAGAAATAAAGGGAGAAAAAAGAGGACTAAGAAACCCATTTTGATTTTCATGGGTTTTCAACTAGATCTTAGTTATTCTAACCTAGATAAGCCATAGGTAGACTAAGTTTAAGCTCAATTTTATTTTTGATTATTAAAGCTTTATGGATTCCTATTTGTATATTGGTTTGAATGAAAATTTGTTTGTTTGAAGGAAACCCAAAAAAATCCAATGCAAGAGCAAGAGGAAAGGGAAACATGAGTTTAGATTTACATGCAATTAGGTGGGTAATATATGTATAATTATTGTGGATGATGGGTTGACTTCTTACTTATGCGTGTATGCTTAATTTCTTTACTTGAATTGTTGCGATTGTTGGAAAATGCTCTATGATTTATTATCATGTTATACCTTGAAAGATGCTACGAAATTTTTTTGTATTAATGAAAAAGGAAAAAAAACACAAGAACAAGAGAGTATGGACATGTGATGAAATGAATTGAGCATCAAAATTTTCTTGTTTTTGTGTAAGAGAGATTCCATTTTGTTCGTCACATGTATGTTGACTTAAAGCATTCACCCGCTACCCGCTTGTGGCACATGAGCTCTTAAGAAACGGACTTATTTATTTTATGGTGTAAACTTCACTTTATCCATGTCAATCCATGGGACTCTCTAGCCATTATATTTGTGCATTTCATTTTGATTTTATTGACCATGATACACAATTGAGTGTTATGTTTTGATGGTTAAGTAAACATCATATGCTTTATATGATAACATCCTTAACTATGAGTCTTTGAGCGAGAACTGGAGCTAATTTAATTGCTAGATTAAATTGATATGTGTGTGTGTGTGTGTGTGTGTGTGTGTGTGTGTGTGCTTGACTGTGTGGCTCGTTATCATTGCCTATAAATGTATTAGCCACGAAGCTTTGCAACTCAACCCATTATTTTTTTCACTCTTCAAGTGCAAAACAAGAAGATAATTGATCTTTGCAAAGCTTTGGCAAACTCCATGATAGCTACTTTTGGTAACTAAATTAGTTCGACTATATCTTTGGGTAGCTTTATAAGCATATCAAACATGAGCATTCATTTATATTTTGTATTATGTAATTGATGTGGCTTTTGATATGTAATTAAAGCTATGTACAAACTACGCTATGATTAAGTAATGAGATTAAGAGTTGAAGACGTTCCCTTTGTACATGTTTAGAACTATCTTCTTTGTTAAGTTGTAAATTAGTGTTAGAGATGGGATAATATATTGTTAGATGGACCTAGATAGGCTTAAAATAAATTGTTATGCTAAGATTCATGTATGTACATTTAGTGTTTAGTTGGATCCGATTTTCTTTTTGAAAATTGTAAAAGCTCGTAATAGGCAAAAGACGAAAAAGGAGGAACTCAGCTGCAGTACTATTTTGGACAGAAGTAGTGACTCTAACTTCCATGAATAAAATGTGTTGATGTAGGCAGAATCAGACAAATTTGTCTTCATGAAAGTTGTAGCATATCCTTTTAGCTTTCCAATGGTATAAAGTTTGTCATTTTTGCACTTCGTATGAGAGAGATATGATCTTTGCACGATAATTTCATTGGTGCTGACAGAGGCTGCAGCACTATGCTTGATAGAAATTGTGTCCTAATTTCAATGATTAAACTGTATTGATATAGGTAGAATCAGACAAAGTCGTCTTCATGAAATTTATAGCATATCCTCTTAGTTTTCCAATGAAATAAAGTTTGTAATTTATGGACATCAGAATTGAGAGATATGATTTTTATAAGTTTAAGTATCACGTGAGGAGTGCGAGGGTGACAGATGGAACTCACCAAATTAGGTAAAAACACGGGTTTTTAAGTTTCTTATTACAATTTGGAGCTTCCAGCCTTCTTCTCACATGATCTTTGCCTGATTCTCTTGTAATGTAGCTTCGAAATAAGTACTAAGACATGGGCCAAACATTTTTTGTATCAGAGCCTATGGATTTTTAAGGATTCCTAAGCTTAGAATACGTAGTGATATGAATTATTATAATGTGTGATTAATTGTTGCATTGTTGAATTGATTGATTTCATTGATTGACATCCATATCATGCATACATGTAGGAAATAAGATTAAAATGAAATATAAGCTAAATGTTAATATTTAAATTGAAGGAGTAGGATGCCACCTCGTAGAAGAACATGAGGAGTTTTGCAAGGATCTATTGCACCTGACTCTCCACCAAGAGAGGAGGACAGTGATGAGTATAGAGCCCTAGGAAATGTTGATGCTTCAGTAGGGCATGGTAGTGAGCCCTTTCGATCACAAACGCATGAGCCACCTCTTCTGTAAAAGCAAGTGCCTACTCCCTTAGATCCTAGACTGTTCCAAGCCTTTGCTCAGGCTTTTGTCTAGGATATGAGCCAGATGCCACAAACTTCTACCCCAGCACCAGCTAAGAAAGGAAAGCAATTTAATAAGCTTAGGAATTATGGGACAGTGGATTTTTATGGAACAATTGATCTAGGAGATGCTAAAATATGGTTGAGGAAGATAAAATGGATATTGGAACAAATGGACTATGAGCATAATGAAAAGGTTGAATATGCTGTAAGCTTGCTAAAGGGAGATGCCCTACATTAGTGGGAAATTGTACCAGGGAGTTAGATAAAACCACCAGTGTTGACATGGAAGGACTTTCTAGCTGCTTATAGGAAGAAATATTTGTTTGAGGTATATATCTAGCAGAAGCAAAGGGAGTTTTTGAGTCTCACCCAGAGGGAGATGAAAGTGAGCAAATATGAGCGTAAATTTATGCAATTGTCCCGATATGCAGTTGAGATGATGATGAGCCAGGCGGCTAAGTGTTGTAAGCTTAAAATGGGATTGCATTTAGCCATCAGAGAAAAAGTGGTTGCACAAAATTTTCGTGAATTTCAACAGCTAGTAGAAGTTGCATTAAGGGTTGAGAATATAGAGAATATAAAGAGCGCAATAAATAGAAAGAAAAAAGGAAGAGAACAATTCAGGGGGGTAGGTAATGCTCCTATGCCAGAGAGGAGTGCCAATACTTTCCCCATACAATTTAAGGATAGGAGCAGTGGTACAAGCAGGTCCAAACAGATAAGAACTATCTCTCATCAAGTCTCGGCAGCTGGAGGGAGTAGAAGGGGAGAGGGGGATGGGCCATCCATTCCCAAATGCGACCATTGCGGCAAATTCCATAAGGAGGAGTGCTATAGATTGAGTGGAGCTTGTTTTAAATATGTGGAAAAAGGGCACAAGGATAGAGACTGCCCGCAGTATGCAAGATGGGAGGGAGCTAAGATGCAAGCACCAAAAAACGGCTGAGACTATGGGATTCGAGACTGCAACTGAAGTGGAAAGTTCTACTATAACCAAGAAAGTGAATCCTCTAGGAAGACTAAGGGGGCAAGCACTAGCTAGGGTGTTTGCAATGATGAGGGAGGACACAGAAGCAACTCCAGAGATTGCGACTAGTATGGTTAAATTGTTTAATGATGATATTATTATTTTAATGGATCCACGGTCTACCTATTCATTTTTTTCGTCAATTAGAATCGTTCATGGTAGAAGTTTGAGCCCATTAGATATTCCTTTGATGGTTAGTACCCCAATTGGCCAATATATCATTATTAGTCAAGTTTATAAAGATTATGAAATATACATTGGTGGAGAAAAATTAGTGATGGATTTGATGCCATTAAAGATGGGGGGATTAGATGTGATTTTGGGCATTGATGTAGGAAAATCCCGGTGTGTGCATCACATGCACATGGTGCGGAAAACAAAAAATTTTGATCCGGGATCTTCCCGAAAGCCTGGATCCATATGTCTATATAAAGATGTCAAACCATAACGACCAAAAGAGACCGTCTCTAATGGTATCCACGCAGAGGTCGGAGCATCTAACCTAGGCAAACTCTTTGACCCGGGAATAGCTAGAATAAAGTAAAGAGTGCTAGCTCTTACCTTATTCTTGGAGAGCACAAGGAGAAAACGATGATGATGCTTGGAGAAGAGAAGAGTATCGTGTGTGTTGGAGAGGAAGCTTGGAAAACAATTTTCAAGAAGCAAAATATTTGAATTCTTAAACCCTCTCTTATATATCCACGACCATCACTCATCTTTTTCTTATAGCCACTTGTCTTTAACTCTTTAAAGACATTAAATGGCTAGCTTTCCACGTTGATGCCATAAAACACTTAATTAATCTATGTAATTATAATGTTTTGTCTTATTCTCTTCTCCTTTGACCTATTCAACGTGGATGAATATATATATATATATATATATATATTAATTCCTTAATTAATTAATAAGACATATATATATAAATGCTGAAGTGGTCCAGTCACACTGAGGTCGGTCCTACCGACCTACCGGGTCCCGGTATGGAAAAAACACCGGAGACCTATTTCAGCAATATCGATGTCGCGATCTCATCGGGACATATCCCGATCTTATCGGGATCCATTTAGTTCTATTGCTCTCCATATATTGGATCTCTATCCAAAACTATTTTACGAATTCTCCGAATCACTCTT
>JANZLX010000008.1:27463586-27474551 GCA_025531955.1 Erythroxylum orinocense | reverse complement strand
AGCAACTAAACTTGACCAAGTCTTTAGCTTAAACAAGATAAATAATAAATTGTAAACAAAAGGTAAAACAGTAAAAATATGTTGGAACGAAAATGCTAAATATCTAACAAAAGGAATCCTCTTATCTCAATGAAAATATAGAACCAAAATGGTTAAAGCTAAGTCTGTCCAAACATCAGTGTTCAACAGCCAATCCATCTCTCAATTTTGGATATGCTTGACCTGATATACATGAATATGGAGCAGTTTCAAGAAGTATACAATACTTATTACTCACACCCCTAGACATCAATGTTGCTGTCAACAAGCTCTCTCACCACACTTACAAGCCATCTACTTGAACGCTACTCTCTCGTAAAGCAATTTACAATAACATAATGTCTTCAACCTCATCGTCAATCTCCAATTTTCTAGCATGTTTTTTCATATGTAAACTGGGAGGAGACAAAGATACTTTCACATCTACTGGTGCATATATCATCTGCCTTGGCCGCAATGCAATTTCGTAGAGCTCTAAAAAGTATAAGAACTGTTGCAAGATTATCTACAAAGGCTGAACATAGGTCCGTGTCTGATACAGTTGCTGTAATTGGAATACTTCACTGTTGTCTAAACTCCACTTTCAACTGCCTTCTTATTCTGTTACATATTGTGTGAACGTTGGTGCCAATCAATTATGCTCCAACCTAGTTTTCCATTATCGAATGGTACATGTTGCCATTTATTTTCATCTCATCGGAATTTAGGTATTCATGTATCAACAGCGGATCAATTAGCTGACACTGTAAGAAAGCCGCTAAGCAGAGTTCACTGAACTCTCAAACCGAGTTTCATCTTAGTGGGGGCATGGAACAGATATTTGAATATCTTATCTATCTAGCGATGTATTCAAAAGAGTTTGAAATAATGTTAGCTGTCACAAAATTTCAGGAAAATATTTTAAGAATTAGTTTTCATATAAAGCCATATAATTAAATTCAACCGTATAAACATAATCAGCAGCAGAAGCCCTTCTTCAAAACTCAAAATCTATTAAGCAGGCATCGAAACGAATAAAAGGGTTTTAGCAAATGTCTGATAGAACTCCATACTTCTATTCGTGTTGACATGTGAATTAGGCGGCCTCGTGAAAAATCCCATAAATTCTTAGACAATCTCGTTGAGTCATCAGAACCAAACTCACACGTATCACAACCTTTCCACGACTACAATGATTCTTGAAGGAATCTGTAACGAAATCCTTTAAAATCTGCTCATTTCCAAATTATTTGATACTAAAGGAATGTGTGTTTCTGTCCCCTGTTCACAGCAAACGTTTATTACACTGACAACCAGAAAACGCTGCTTTCAGAAGCTTCAGTGTCTCTTTAAAATTTGTAAACCATTTGCTCGGTATATCCACGTTCCTTGAGCACGCCAGTAAGCTGCAATGAAGTGAAGAACAAGTAAATCCGAGAACAGAGAGTTCTGACTTTCCACAACAAAATTGGCACGTTAATACTAGTACCTCTCCCTGCGAGTAATCCTTAGCCTTCTCACCAGAAATGTGTTTCATCATCCCTGGAGGGCCACACACCTACATCACAAGAAATAGAAAATAAATACCAATGAAATTGACTGCACCAGTATGCCTCCAGAACAATAAGACTTGGTATCTGGAGCCATTACACTACTTCATTATCAGATTTTGTCAGCCATTTGCAATTATTAATTTTAAAATCAAGCACTAACTATACACGTTAGAATAAGCAACTTCAATAATCTAAATCATTCTGCAACAGTGCAAGAACAAAATTGACCACATGTAACAATAAAGATTATCTATTAGTTTTACTAATATAAAAACGGAAGCTCTACATTTTTCATCTTACAACCAAGGGAAAACATGTCAGATTGTTCAATTCTAAAGTCCTGGCATTATGTAACTGTTGCAATGGTCCTCCAATGCAATAATAAATTTAGTAGACTATATTGATTTATCAAAAATGGAGGGACGATAAGTATGCACGCGCTACTAGAAGATACTTACAAGGATGAGTGCATCGTCACTAGGACCAGGTAAGCCTTTCATGGCCATATCCTTGGACACATAACCTATACCTCCTTTCCAGTTCTTTGATGGATTGTCTACAGTGTAGAATATCTGCGTATTTTACATGTTAAAGAATTGATCAGTTTCCATTTGCAACTTTTTTTTTATACACAGTTTTCTTGAATAAATGAACTCAGACCTTAAAATTTGGGTGGCAAGCAGCAAGAAAGTCAAGCTTTTGTTTAAGAAGTATATCATCAGGGGAGATATTTGCATAAATCAACGATACCTGTTCAGTCAACAGGCCATCAACAGTAAATTTGTTAAAAATATTATAGGGCCTAAACAAGTAAATTTAATAACAGTTTGGCATATGATACAAAATAAAGCTGTGAAAATTGGAAAAGTTCATTAGTTATTAATCCAAGTGTTAGGAAAATAAGTCACAATTTGAAAAAAAAACTCCTATCACAGTGGGATCAGTGCCAACATCTATTATCATTAATATAAAAGTTACCTGAGTATTGTCATCGGGATTTTTAAGAATAGCTTCAACAACTTGAAGCATTGGAGTAATGCCTGTACCACCTGCAATCTGAATAAAAAGAATTCAGTAACATAAAGATGTAGATAGATATTAATCAACTAGAGCAACACCACTGATAACATTGCATCAGACAGATTAATTAACAAATATATACTGGACGTTCCAATAAAAATAGAAAGGCAACTATGCAAAAAACAACAGATAAATATCAGAACACATGCTGTGCAGAAATTAAGCAGCGGGCTGTATTGTCATAACAGGCTGTTTGAAAGAAGAAAGATGCTAGTAAAAAAAAGGTGGACATCTTTTCTGACCATTCTCCTTGCATGATTAAAACCATTATATTGTTAAATAACCAGTCTTACCATTCCAATATGCTTTTTCATATTGGGAGAGTATTTGAGCTTCTCGATGGGCCTGCAACAGACAAAGGATTCTGTGAAAAGGATATCAACTCAGCAAAACCTACACCAACTCATGCTGCGCACAATTACCCTTTCACTTCAACAGAGTCACCAGGTTTTAAGCTGGCAAAATGCTGACTCATTTTTCCATCAGGATAAACCTGCAAAATTTTTGAGAAATGCAGAAAGCAAATTCAGATGATTGACCAATATCACTTATTAGTCTCCTATTCCCCTGTTGCATCTCATCTTCTCTTTATTTCCAATCCTCTGGTTAAGGAGCTAAAATTTGGTTTCCTATTCTTATTAGACACTTCGACAAATTTTTTGATCTATTATTTTGCAGCAGAAACTGTTCTTCCAGCTCGTGATGCAACATCTTTGACCCACAAATGAAACATGGAAAATGTCATCAGATCCCAAAAGAGCATACCTTAATTAACAAATCAAAATATCCCTTAGCATCTGGGTCTGATATTGGAGTATACCTGGGAATACAGTTCAAGATTAATTCCAAGCATTTATCTATAACCAATTGTGGCAGTTGGAACATAACAATGACCTTTGCATCGTTTTCATAACATTTCTCACAAAAGGGCCCTAAACGAAAAAGAACAAAAGGGAGGCATAGAAAAAATAAATAAGAAATTTAGACCTTGACAACATGTTATGATTTCACACATGTTATATGACAATTTTACAGATTTGAATCCTTAATATGCTTTTCAATAGTCAACTTCAGAAGAATGATACATCAGAAAGGCAAGATCAAACAGATTAAAAATAGAAACATCATCACAGAATGCTTACGGGCGTATAACATATTTTGTTTTTCCTTCAGCATCCTGCCCTAATGGAGCTCTGCAGTCACAATGTGCAAAACAACCAAATTACAAATAAACTACAGTCCAATTCAAATTTGATAGAATTACTTTTCACTAAAGATTTTGCATGGATAGAGAAGTTCATTTGGTGATGAAGAAACCAAGTATACCTTGTTATAATGCAGGAAGCAACATCTAAACCCAACTTGGCGCTTGGATCAAATGAAAACCTGCCATTTAAACGCAAAATCAAACTCAAATTACCAATCACTCTGATCCATCTACTATTGAAATGTACTTTTTAAGCAATTAACTTTAATTTTTAATGCACTGACCTCACAATCTAAAAGAACAAGATAAATTATGAACTTCTAGCACTTTTACAAAAAAATAATAATAATAATAATATATGTTAAATGATTTTTATAAACATTTATGAACATTGAGCTTATTGAAAAATAAAACTATTAAACACAAGCATCAAGACAAATTTAGGAAAATAAAAGAATTATGCACAAAAATGTACATTTAAAGTAAATGCAGTTCAAATTATGTAGTACAGCAGCACAATTTCCGAAGCACCACCCAGCATCTAAAACAAGGAAATAAGCATGAGCTAACGGTGCATTTATAACCAAAGGCTCATCATGCCAGGGGAAAAAAAAAATGATGACGTGCATAGTATACGCGTTCATGATTGCACTTAATTGCTAACAAGCATTCAACATCATGGAAAGGGAAAAGGCAAATAAAATGTGTACAAATACGCTATTTACAAAACATTCAATGGGAAACATATATGTATATATATTACACCTCTGTGAATTCTTAGCACCTGAGATAGGAAGTAAAGCTGTCCATTTAAAGTAAGAAAGCTGCATATTGCATAAGGATATAAAGACAATAGAATCCACTTGTTCCACAAATCAATTTTAGTGGAACATTTGTGTAATCTAACCAGATGGTATCAACTCATGTATTTACGTCCCAATAGATATTTTAACTAATAGTTAAGAAATCACTACCAAACAAGTTAACATCAGAGATATAAATGGTGATTAATTTCTTTCATATTAATGTTTTGGTATCACCTCCTTCCACATACAATGAATACGTAAATTTTACTTAACTAATAACAACCAATAAATCAATTACAGCAAGACGAATACCTGAATAAATGAGTATTATGGCTAACCCTTGCAGTGTCTTGCAATTTAAAATCAATCCATTTGTTTGGATTAAGCGCTGAAATGATAATAGGTTGTCAATATGACTTCTAAATTCGAAAAGGAAAACAAGTGAAAACTGAATGCTTTTAACTTGATTGGCTTCCAGGATAATGCAGTTCATGTTTAATCAGTTAGAACTTATGAAATCCCTTCAGTCTCCTAAATTGATTTTCTAAAGAATCTCAAAATAGTTTAAAGGAAGAGGAGGAGTTGGTGGGAAGACTCACCAATTTTTGGGCCAGCCTCTTCCTTGAACTCATCTAAATGAGCCTGTTATTTAGTTTGAAGGAAACATTAGCTAAACGTACTAAAATGCCAAAGCTAACCGAACTGAAGACTGTAAAATTATCTGCAAGTACACTTGTTCTTAAATCAGAATCAAGGCAGACTACTGGTTATATGAAATTTCATTCATCATCTAAAAATGTGGTCCTTTCAGTTCATTGTAAGATTGCCCAGTAACTTTATAAAACCATCTATCAAAGAAAACATTGTCAACAACAATTTCCGAATATTTTTTAGGTGAAAGATACGCATCAGAAATGCTAGTCAATAATCAAACTTTCTATGACCATATCGAAACCCAGATAGCTATTTGTTTATTTAGACTCCTCTTAACCATGAACAAGCCCGGAATGCAAAAGTAACAGGTCTCATCACCAAGTGCAAATTACTAAAATTCCAAACACACAAGAATCATCTCAACAACCGAAATGGGAATAACTAAGATAAAAGGCTGACTAGATAAACAAAAGTTTGAAAGGAAACACAGATCAAAATCAAGAGTATTACGAAATTGGGTGAAGACAAGTAGTACAAATAGGCGATTCCACCAGAAGCCGCAGCAATCGCTCCAAAGTGAAGGCCAAAGCCAGCCGAACCGGAACTTGGTAGGCCTCCATAAGCAATTGGAGTGGCTCTAGACAGATTCCTGAAGAAAGAAGCGAAGGCCATTTTCAGCTAATAGCGACAGTAGCTTTGCTCATAGTTTTGCTAGCACTAGACTAATAGTAGTAGACTAGACCCAGCGCGTGGCTTAGAACTTGCTGCCTCTTTACTAAGGAAGTAGCAAATCGGGCGTAATGAGAATTTTTGGATAATTTTTCAAATGTAAAAATCACTTTATTTATATATAATGATTAAGATATAAATCATAATAAACTAAGAATCATAATTTATTGTCATTTTCATTTTCTTGTCATTTTCTTCAAATTGTTTTTAAATTTTACTCATTTAAGTCACCTACATAAATATTCAATCATTAATAATATCTATAAAATATGTTGAAAAAACTCTATAATAGTTATATAGAGGATTAAGGAAGGAGTCTTAGCTAAGAATATTTATAATAGTTCTAAATATTTTAGTAATTTAATTAAAATTAATTTTAATTTCAAATTAATATTTAATTAGAATTACAATTATTTTAATTAAATACTAGCTATGCTCAAATAAGATCCAACATCTCATATTGATTCTTATTCATTAAATATCTCATATTTAATAATAAAGTTTCTCGAACTTTACAATCAATTCTAACTTAATTAAAATATCTTTTCTCTCTTTAACTCGTTTTTTATGTGTAACTCATTATGTTTCCAAATATATTGGCAATAGATATAAATTATAATTTCAAATCATATTTAAAATTAGATAAATTAAATTCTTTTTATTTATCTTTAATTCTCTAGTTAAACAATTTATATATATATATATATCAAGACTGACATCTAGTAACGCACCATAATCATGCAAATATTTAGGAATATTAAACTTGTTTTAATTAACAATTTTGTGCACGATCTTTCCATATAATTTAATTTTTTCATCATACAATGTTCTAATTAGACATTGATTATCTACTGAAAGGACCCATCCTGGAGTTTCCCTTCAAGAACCAGAGTGAAGCCCTCCCGACAACCCTACGGTAGCCCTCCAATTGATATCTAACTCAACTAAAGGGTTCCCGCAAATCCAAGTCGTTCATCTATTAAAAACTTTTTATACTTTAAAAGTTAAAAATGCACAAAATAGTAGGAATCCTTTTTTTAAATCATTTTATTAAAAATTCAGTAGCACAATCGCCATATTTTGACCTACCCAAAATTTTCAAAATACTACCTGCATAACACATCTTAAAACACTTCGAATTTTTCACATATCATCTCAACTTCTAGAATGAGACCTCAGGTCCACATCACAAGCAATCATAAACATACAAATCTTAACATTTTAAAAACATCATTGAGGATTAAAGCCCTCGTAGTTCATTAAGAAAAAGATATTTACAATTCCACTAATATTTATAAGATCACACTTTTGAACTCTTTCTAAAATAACTTAAAACATATCACATACATAGGAAAATAACACAAACACAACAACACTCGATGATACAACTAATCTTGAGGTAGAGTCCCAATTACTGCAATACCTGTACACATACCTAGGGTGGTTTGTTTAAAAACATAAAAATAAGGGTGAGCTAAACGAGCTCAGTGAGTGTAATCAGTTTACAAGAAAATTGAACTTTTCATAACAATATAACTACAATATTCCATATAATCATAAAACTCATGGTAAAACATTTTCCATAATAATTTATTAGTGCATCATCAAATCTGATAATAACATAACATTTTGTAAAACACAATTTCAATTTTGTTTTGAAAAACTATTTCGAAATGCTTTTCGAAATTAAACTCATCATATAAAAGTTTCCATTTTTTATTTTCCTTAATCAATAAATGGTGGTGGCAATAAGTTTTCTGAAAACTTTATTACTGAAAAAACAAGTCAACCACTAGAATTGGTATAATACAGTACCTCTCAAATCACTTTTAACGTAAATAGTGTCAGAATTACTATTTTCATGACTTCCCTTACTCAACATAGCCCACTACTAGTCTCCTTACTATAAGGTACACTAGGCCTAAAGTCATGGAGCTGGTTCTACATTGCTTACTCACAATAGGTTAACTGTTATAGATCGATAATTACGGAGCTAGTTATGCATCGCTTACCAATAACAAGTCACAGAGCTGGTTCTACATCGCTTACCCATGACTAATTAACAACTATTTATGGAGCTGGTTCTACATCACTTACCTGTAATAGGTTAATCGCTATAAATATACCGATATAATAACATGTATAAAGCCTAGAGATGTACCATAGGCAAAAGTAACTCATACATTTAAGACTCATCTTATTTTCTAAATCAAGTATGTGAGGATTTATAATTGAATTATTTTAATGTAACTCTCAATAATATAAAATTTAATTTTCAAATTAACACTCATATATTGCCAAAGCATACACTCATGCTAGCAATATTCACTTGTAAAATATCATTTGCATAAAACTTAGTATAAATATTCATTTAATGATCAAATGAAAACTATTTGCATAAACTCAATTTAGAGAACAATCACATCTCATCAATTCTTTTGTAAAGAATTAAGTCATATAAAACAGTTAAAATACACTTATAGTTTTGTGAACTTATCTCCAAGCACACTCACGCATTTGGCGCCTAATATGTGTTTAATTGTTGATATATTTAATCATTTAAACTTAAGATATTCATTTTAATTCATATATAATTTTAGGTAAAATTTGGAAGCAAAGAAATTAAAGTGAGTCGAAAGCACGACATATGGGCCATTTTTCAAAGATTAATGTTCACTTGTTTTCATAAAGCAAGAAGAAGAAAATTGGAACAATAGAAGACAAGATTAAAAAAAATGAAAGAATGGGATAAAGCATAAAACTCATGGAAGAGGGCTAGAAATCAACACTCATAATGTGTTGGGCTCCAATTTTTTTTATTAAGCATAATTTGAATAAATTTTGTGATCTTGCTAGATAAACCATTTTCATTGGAGTTAAATTGACATGTCAATGATTGGAGCATTTATTGCTTAGATTGATGGAATTGAAGTATTAAATGATTGGAGGATTTATTGCAAAGTTACTTCCTTTAGCATATACAGATTTGTAACAATCTTCTTTACTTTCATAAATATCAGCGCTTCTTTAATCACTTTCATGATCTTGTTTTGAATCTCAAGTCTAAATTTGAGATCATCTAGTTGTCCCACAGACAATAAATTCTTCTTCTGGCCCTCTACATGTTGCACTTTTTCAATAGTCTGAGTTGTCCCATCATATAACTTTAATTTGATGGTGCCGATACCAACGATCTTCAGAGTTTGATCATTATAGATATATACGGATCCCCTAGAGACAGATTCATATTGATGGGACTATTCTCTTCAAGAGGTTATATGAAAAGTAGCTACTGAATCGAGAAGTCATACATCAACAAATCTTCTCTTACCTCCAATAGTCATTGTTGCTTTACAGACCATTGCTCCTCCATCATCTGAAGTATTTGCCACATTTCCTAGAGGAATAGAATCTTTCTTATTCATATTCCAACAATCCTTCTTCAAGTGTCATTTCTTGCCACAATTGTAGCACTTAAAATTCTTTTTACTCCTGGATTTTGATCTACCATAACTATGAATCCCACTTGGGCCATGTTCCATTGATCTTCCTCTCGTCACCGCCAAGGCTTCAGCTTGTGGTGAATTTGTCAACCTATCTTCCTTACTTTTGTGCCGACTCTTTTCTTCTAGAATAGCAGCTGTAAAATTATCGAAGACTAGAGTGTCTGTGTTGTTTGTTAAATTGATGAAAAATTGATCATACGAATATGGTAGACTTTAGAGTAAAAGTTTCGCACATTCACTTATCTTTATTGTGTGTCCCAATAATGAGAGTTGGGCAAATAGAGTATTTAAATTATTTAAGTGCTCCGTCACAGAAGTGGATTCCGCCATGCGTAAAGTGTATAGTTTCCTCATAAAAAAACTTTTGTTGTAGAGTGATTTGGCCTCGTACAATTTTGTGAGGTGATCCCATATTCCCTTTGCAATCTTCTTTTCCTCGATGTTGGATAATACTCCATTAACTAAAGCCAAGTGAAGATTAGCTATAGCATCCTGTCCATCTCGTTCCATTTTTCATCTGTGACTCCTACAGGTCGTTCACTGATGGCCGCCAGATAATTATCTTTCCTCAAGATTGCCTTTATCTTCAACCTCCACAATGAGAAATTACTCTCATTGAACTTCTCAATCTAAAATTTTACTGCCATTACTTATATCATGAACAGAATTTAGCTCTCATTATTTCACATGAATAGTACTCGTATGTGTGAGTAGTACTCGTACGTATGAATAGTTCCATATATGTAAATAGTGTCATATATGTATGTATGAATAGTATCGTACACATTAATAGTAATATATACTTAAATTATAGTAACTGCACAGTTTAATGCAAAAATAAATGCATGAACAGTTGTCACCTTTTGATATTACTATTCACTAACTTGCACCATGCTCACCGGAACTCTGAACGGATTACGCCAAAAAATTTGTCGTAATTTTCTCAGTTCACTCTAATACAATTTGTTGGATCTGGGGAGCCCACTTTCATGGGAGATCATCATTGTGGACCTAGTGAGGAAACATATTCACAGGCTTTGACATTACATTTCAACATAAAACCTTAAGGCATTATGTTTTTAGGTCCTTTCCACTTATATGTCATTTACTAGTTCTATTTCTTTCAATGTGGGATTTCTACTCACACTTGACATCCCATCAGAATTAGCCACAACCAAAAATAGTTCATCAGCTTCATAATTTTCTGAGTTGTATGGTTATTACTGTCAGCTCATCAAAGGGTATGGCAGTTAAGTAAACCTCGTATGAATCTATTGAAGAAATATTCCTTTGTCTAAAATGAAGATGTAACTATAGCTTTTATGGAAATGAGGCATTGATGGCGTGTCAAACCGATCAAAAATAAATTCCTACTCTAAAACAATAAAACGAGTAAAGCAGTGAGTAGGGTC
>JANZLX010000008.1:27421263-27436338 GCA_025531955.1 Erythroxylum orinocense | reverse complement strand
CGGGTATAGGGGGTGGTATCCCCATACCCGCCCCGTTACCTGACGGGTATTTTTATATACCCCTCATACCCACCCCACGTGTAAAAATTTGCTCCCCATATTCGCCCCCGTTTAGGTAATTTTATCAGATACTTATCAGATTTGGGTACAATTATCATCCCTACTTATAACTCCCCTTAAGCCGAAAAACCCCTATAGGCATTGGGTTATTTAGTTCTACTGTCACTACCGTTCAGTGATAATTCGTTATATTTGATAATGCTCTTCTTGTGTTAATTTATCGCCACTTAAACTTCTAGATGATGAAAATAAGTGCTGTGTGTGGTGGGACCCAACGTGTTTTTCTTGTTTAGAAATAATAATCTTTGTCTAGTATTCTTTGTCAATAATGTGGAAACAAAGAGCTAAAAAGCAAAAGAAAAGTGAGCACTCACACTCAATCACCCGGTTGGGTTTGACTCTTGACAAAACAACAGCTACCTTCCAATCGAATGGAGTGACGCAAATCTTATGTGCATTTCTCCAACAAAACAACCACCGAGGTGTCATCATTAATAATGGTTTAGGTTTATCACATCTCCGGATCTGAATAGAATACTTTTCCACGTATTTATATACATCCTATATAAATATTTATATAAGATTTAGTTTTCACTTTTCTTTTTTCTCTTGTCAAACCCATCTCTTTGTCTTGTGCTTGGTGGGTTGCGCCACTGAGGTACATGGGTCCTAAACTCCACCCAAAGTTCTAATGATGCGAAAGAACGGTGTCCATTCCCCTCCCTTGCATATGCAATGCTCCCATTTCCTCTCGTACTTGGCTTTCCTGTGTTGGTTTAAGATTTCTTTCGTTTGTTATCCTCTTCATTCTTTCTTGGGACAGTCAGGGTCGTTATTGGTGATTCTTTGATGCTTTTCTTTCTGGGTTTTAGATTCTGAAGGTGGGTTCTGAAGATAATGAAATGCTGTTGTTGGGTCTGTTGTGAACAGTATACCTGAGATTGTTTCCCCATTTACTACTTTTTTGTTGGGCTTGTTTATCAGTGTTGGAGTTTATTTTGGAAAGTTCAGACCGTTCTCTCTTGTTGAATAGGTAAACCTTGTGGAACGATGTCCGACATAAGCGTTCGTTGATTGAGAGTTCGTGTTACAACCAGGTTTATGCAATTAGGATTTGCTGCTTCTAGTGCAGCGTTCGATGGTGTTCAGACAAGGGCTTTAGTTTTGAAGATGGAGCTTTGACAACTTGGTCTTGCTTAGTAATTGGAGAAAAAGCAATGGATGGAATGATTCAACCCCCTCTGGTAGATTCTTTATCTAATCCTTTTTATATCATTCTACTCGTGTTTTTGTTTTGGTAATGCAATATTAATCCGTAACTTGGGGCTTTCGATATTCTTCCCATGTTAGGATTGTGTTTATGAGCATGGCGCTTGCTTTTGTTTGTTGTATTATTTCTGAAGATTTTATGTTTGTTGATCAAGAGCTCGATAATGATTTGAGCTTTTTAATATGGCGACAAGCTCTTCTTATGGTGATTTGCGTCGTCGATTATTAAAGCGTGAGGGTCCTGGTGGACATCATATCAAAATATTAACTGAGCCTTATCTTCCTTGAACATAGGAATGAGTTTAGCTTTTCCTTGTGCTTGTTGCAAGTTCCAAAGGAACGAACCTACCATTGCAGCACTGAAATAGTCTCATAGAAATGAGGTTTCCACTCATCTTGAATTGTAGATGCATCTCTTTATCCCAGTTCCGTGTGGTTTTAAATTAAGCACAAAATTAGCTGAAGTCATATTCTTCTTATTGAGAACTCTATAGGAGTGTTGTCTGTCCTATGTTAACAAATATAAGCTCTTGCTAACAACATCTTTCTCTATACTTATTAGAATATTAACCACGTGGAATTTAATAAATAACAATTGATATCTGATTGCAAACCATTATTGTGAATGATGTGGATTGTAGATGCTTTACTTCATGTTCAAGTTTTAGAGCCTAATTTGTAAATGGTGCAGTTTTTGAACTCATCATATGAGAGTAAATTGTTTACGTCAAAATAATACAATTGTCACTGCTATATATATGTTCTATGTTCGATTGTTACGTCTGATATATTTCTTGTGTATGTATTGATTATTTGTGGAAAGGATGATATTAATTAGTCTTCATATATTTTTGCAGGTAGATACAACAGCTTGTTTTTGTAGAGTAGATGCAGGTCTCAAAACTGTTGCTGGGGCAAAAAAATATGTGCCTGGTAGTAAGATTTGTCTTCAACCAGATATTAAACCATCCATCCATCCAACTAGAAACAAACCGTCACGTGGTGATAGGAGCCGGAACCAATATCCTTTGCTTCCTGGACTCCCTGATGATCTTGCTATTGCTTGCCTGATCAGGGTCCCAAGGTTTGAGCATTGTAGGCTTCGGTTAGTCTGCAAAAGATGGAACCGTCTATTAGCAGGGAACTTCTTCTACTCCCTCCGAAAAAGCGTTGGAATTGCTGAGGAATGGATTTATGTAATCAAGAGAGACCGAGATGGAAAATTTTCATGGCATGCTTTTGACCCCATCTACCAGCTTTGGCAGCCCCTGCCTCCTGTTCCTAAGGAATACTCCGAAGCTCTTGGATTTGGCTCTGCAGTTCTTAGTGGTTGTCACCTGTACTTGTTTGGTGGCAAAGACCCTCTAAAGGGATCTATGAGAAGGGTTATCTTTTACAGTGCTAGAACGAATAAATGGCACCGTGCACCTGACATGCTTCGCCGCCGACATTTCTTTGGCTCATGTGTCATCAACAATTGTTTGTATGTTGCTGGTGGTGAGAATGAAGGAGTACACCGACCCTTGAGATCAGCTGAAGTTTATGATCCCAACAAAAATAGATGGTCCTTCATATCAGATATGAGCACAACAATGGTTCCCTTCATTGGTGTTGTCCACGATGGCAAGTGGTTCCTAAAAGGACTTGGACCTCATCGGCAGGTTCTTAGTGAAGTCTACCAGCCAGAAACCGACAGTTGGTACCCTGTTTATGATGGAATGATTGCAGGCTGGAGAAACCCATGTGCTACTTTAAGTAGGCATCTTTATGCTTTGGACTGCAAAGATGGCTGCAAACTTAGGGTTTATGATGAAGTTACTGATTCTTGGAGCAGGCATATTGACAGCAAGATGCATTTGGGAAATTCTCGAGCACTGGAGGCAGCAGGCCTTGTTCCTCTTAATGGAAAACTCTGCATCATTAGAAATAATATGAGCATATCTCTGGTTGATGTTTCAAAATCAGGAGATTTAAAGGGAGCTACCGAGCATTTATGGGAAACTATATCAGGGAAAGGACAGATCAAGACTTTGGTCTCAAATATCTGGTCAAGCCTTGCAGGAAGGAACCGCCTTAAAAGTCACATAGTTCACTGCCAGGTTCTTCAAGCATGAGAAGGACTAACTATTAGCAAGCTAGTATCTTCTTCTGTGATGTTCCTATTTGAAATCTCTTGGTGAGTGTTCATGCGCAGGAGAACATGAAAAACTTGGTAGCCTGACGAAGGCAGCATGCTAGAGTTGTTCCATTGGGCACCCGTTGAGGGTAAAGTATCTTCCATATTAACAGTGGTCCAGAGTTACTATTTCCTGAATGAGAATGCTAGTCTTTAAACGTTAGAGATAATGTTAAGATGCACAGTTATTACATGTGAAAACTGTGAAGAGCAAGTTATCAACTGACCAAGTCTTATTATATGAAAGTAACTGCTGTTCATCCAGTTTAGTATGTAAGCTTAAGCAGGTCAGTTGGTTATTGATCTTTCTCCATGTCCTGATGACTTCTCTCAACTTTCAATTCTACGGTGTAAAATTATAGTTGGTGAGTCAGTCGTTAATCTGGATTACTGTGATAGTTTTATTTTTGTAATCTATATGAATAAATTAAGTTTGGTTATCCCCGTTGATTAGTAGAAAATGTTTTAAGAATTATACTAATAATCTGGAAAATCACATGGTGTTAAATATTGATAAAAGGAATACATTATCAATCGTTAGATTACATGAACCTCTTGCAATTTCTAGACACGTGGATACTACAAAAGCTAAATCGAAATTGCATAGGACTTGCAGGAAAAACAGTGGTACTATAAAGCCTCTTCAATCTGTGCTTATGTCCTTGGTAATGCTGGCACGTTGCCAATTGAGTTGCCTGTTTTAATATGTTGCCATGTCTACCCCTATCGCCGATTTCTAAGTGCTATAATACAGTGCTTTTTTTTTATTTAAGAAAAGTGAGAAAAAAAAATGTTTTAAGTTATCAAATGGGTAAGGTACAAGAGTGGTTACTTGATACAATGATCAATAGACTATTATATTAAGAAGTGAACTTGGCAATGGTTTGGCCAGGGACCAAAATTTGTGCTTGAGCTCGGGCACATGGTCCAAGCTCACGTGGGATTAGGTTTGGGTAATCCAAAGCCCAACCTAACATGATTTTTATTTTAAAAAAAATCATTTTCTTAAAACTTTTGAGCTTCAGGATAGGTTAGGCTTAGATAATTTTTAAGAAAAAGCTCAAGCTCGACTCAAAGTTTAGTTAAATCGCGTTTGATTCGTTAATTTTAGGTCAGGCTAGGTTGGACTTGGACTTAATTTCCTTCTTAAGGAAAACCAAAAAAAAAAAAACTCAAAGGTAACATAGGGGAAGCTAATACAAGTTTAGGGTCAGATATACCAATAAATAGTATCTATGCAAGAACATTCTCCATCAATAGCCTAAAGTTTTTAAACCAACTTCCATGCCCTATTGGTGAAGGGATTAACAATTTGTTTTAGAGTGAGTCTTCTTCATTGTTTATATCTGCCTAAACAAATTTGAATAAGGGTGATATTAAAAATTTTGAATTTTTTTAGTCATAAAGCATAAGATATTAACATTACCCTATTTTTCAATGGAAATGATTATTTATTTTTAAAAAATAGAATGAATATTTTGAACTATAGGATGTTCCGGAGAAACTTGAATGGATTGTTAATGAGAAGATATTAAATTCATTAAATATTCATGCAATGCATGTTATTGATAGAAATATGTTAAATAGTATGCCAATTTACGCAAATGATTATGATGTTTGGCACACACTTAAAGTTATATATGATGAAGCTAATGAACAAACAAAAGTAGTGGCAAAGGAAAAAAAATTAAGGAGAAATAGAATCACAAGGTAAAAAAGAACAAAGGCCACATTAGATAAGAAAAGCAATTTAAAGAGTGAAGAATCTGAAATTGAGGTGGCATATATATGATCTATTAAAATAATCATAACTGATCCGCTAGTTCAAACTCTTTTAATGATAATGATGATGATTCCTTATATGAAGAATTTTTTGAATGCCTAAAAATGATGAGAATGAAAAGAAAGAAATTATCTTCTAAGTATAAAGCTTTTTAGAACTATTAGATCCATGTATGATTAAGAATGATAAATCAAAATGTGAAAAGCATGACATAATAGAATCTAAGAGTGTGATTGTTCATAATGATAATGAGGATGAGTTTTTAAATGGCAAGGCATTAAAGAATGAGATCAATATCCTTAAAACATCATTATATAAGTTCACTTAAGGAGTTAAAAACTAAAATGCAAGCTTAATACCTAAAATATTCTAATGGTAGATGATATGCTCTAATTGTACTATGTTATTATTATGATTTTGAGAGTATTTAGCCCATGTTTTGAGGAATTCTTATATCATTTGATACTTGATTTAGCTTATATTTTATTTATAGGCCTTATTTTAGCTATTTAATGAAGAAGGAATGAATTCAGGCAAGATTGAATTAACTTGGAGTTATTTTGGCATTTTTAAAGGAGGGACTCAAAATATGGTATCAACCCATGTTCTATGCTAGATCATTATGTTTCTTCCCACTTTTAGCAAGTAATAAGAAACCAATATGGAACTATGTTAGACTCGTGTTGGTGGTAATTGTTCTAAAAAAGAAGCTGAGAGGGGTGTGAAGTAACAAGGGAACCTACATTGTCTCATGCTTGACCTAGGTTTGAATTAATTTTTAGGTTTGTGATAAAAAGATAATAAAACTTTCATCTTTATTTCAAGATGGACCTTTTTGTTAAGACTACACCTATATCATCTCCAACTACCTCCTTTCCTCTTCCCTTAATGTATCATCATTAGAGTAATGGTTTTAAAGTTATTGAATTCTTAATATCATAGTTCTTGAAGTTATTACTACTCGATGAGTGTTGGAGAGCCTTTCTGGGCATTCAACTTCTTTAGTTCTTGCTTTATCCAGAAGAGCTTCCCGGTATATTTATACCCTTTCACTCCTTAAGCTAGAACTTCTATTCTTTTTATGATTGCGTCATTAAAAATTTCTTGATTAGTAAGGGAATTGTTAAATCTAAAAGGGTTATTCTCTTATATGTACTAAATATTTCTTACCTCATGATTGAAGAGTGAGCTGAGAAATTTAGTTCAATGAAAATGTCTCTAATTTCAGAGAATTTAGTTAGCCATTCATCATTCACCAAGGCTTTATCTATCTTCTTTCTTATTAACCATCATGTGGTTTGTTTGTTACACTATATAAGTTCCTACCTTCATGTCTCAAATATGATATTCCCAAATTTTGCACATACTCCCTTAAATCATCAGAGAAGTTTCAATCACTCACCCTTCCTTCATCTTCAAACCTGTAAATTATGGAATTGAAATCCCTACGAATTATTTAGGGCTCTTGGATAATTGCTTGGTTATTTGAAATTGTACTCTATAATAACTTCCTTTGAAAATTAAAATTAGATCCATAGATATAAGTAATTGCTACCCTCCTCCTTTCATGTATAAATTCACATTTTTATAGATCATTTGGTCACTAAAGTCTGATTATGTAACCCTCACCTTCCTATCATTAAAAAAACTATTATAATTTTCCCATTGTGTTGGTGCTGATGGTTGGCATTCTTCTTCCTGTCATATTTCTTTTATTTTTACTCTTAAAGCCTTATTTTGTTATTTTTTGGTTCCTTATCTCTTATATTTTTTGTTGCTATTTATTCAATTTATAAAGAGATGTCTTATGTTTCATGTCTTTTCTCTTGTTTTCTCCCTTCTCATTCTTTTGAGCTTCTTCATCTCTTTGATGACCCATTATCTTCCATTTAAGTTTAAACATTATGTTATTTAAGGCTTCCCCATTCTTTTGCTCTCTTATTTTTGCTTCATTTCCTTTCACAACCTCCTTATCCTCTCTTCCCTAACTCTCTTCTTTGTTTACTTATTGCTCCATCAAATCCTCATAATCTTCCCTTATAAACTTGCATCCTGTTAGTATCCATGATTTCCCATGTTTCTTAGAAGATGATCTCCATTGATTAAACACTAGTATTATATCTTATATCATCTCCTCCTTTTCCCCTAGCCTTAGTATTGGAACCTACTCAGATAAATTCTTTCCTAACTCCACACTCACACACATCCTAACTTATCCTATTATTCTCCTTTTGGTTGAGATCTCATTCGTACATATAGGCTTGCCTATGAAGTTTGCCAACATGCTTAAGCCTTTGATGGTCTAATATTCTAGAAATACGTTGTGAAAATTCACCCATATAGAGAAATTTTCTTGACTTACATTTTTTAATTTCAATCCTAGTTTCTATACCTGAAGAAATATGAGTTGATTTACCATATGCCATAGGCCTACTTTAACTAACCCTTTTGCCTTAATTCTCTATTGAAAACTTGGCCAAGATTAGGTTCTCTTTTAATAAGAGCACCTTTATTATACCTCTACCTTTCCATTGCCTTATGGCCTAATTGCTTATTTTTAAGAAAGGAGGTCTTTTGTCCATAAAGAAGTGCACTAATTTTGATTTCTAGCTTCCACTCCTTGCTTCAATGTTTCAATATCTAAGGACACCATTATTCTCTTTTCTATTGTATTAGGTAGAAAAATCTCCAATATGTAACCATCATCCTCATCAACCACTTGTTTCCATGTCATTTTAGGGTTAATTAGGTAGGAAAATTCCAGTGCATGCATCATATACATGCGATACGAAAAACAAAAGAAAATTTGTTTAGGGACATTCTTGAAGTCCAGAATCTATGTGCCTATACAAGGAAATACCATTAAACCTAGCTGAAAATTCCCAATTCACATATATGTTCATAACATATACATATATATATATATAGGAATTCATGGCATTTATACAAACCAATCATTCATATAATAACCATGTACCTTGTATGTAGTCTCCTTCATTCTTCCATTTTATACTCGTCGAGTTGTCGTAAATCACAACGATCAAAACAAAGTATCTCTAATGGTATTCACACAGAGATCAAATAAACTAACCGAATCAAACTCTTTGATTCGAAAATGGATAGAACAAAGACAATAGTGATAGATTTCTTCTTTATTCTATAGAGAACAAAACCGTGAAAGAGAATAAAGAGGAAGAAGATGGGAAAGATGAGGAGAATGTAGTGAGAATTGTGAAGATTGCTTACTTAACCATTTTCACGATTATTATCATCTTACTTGCCTTTTGTTTGTTTTTGTCTTTTATCATTTAAAGAAAATAAATGCATATCTCCTCTCTCATCTTCCATGTTGCCCACACACACACACACACATATATATACATACACACATATATATATACATACATACATACACACACACACATATATATACATACATACATATACATATATATATATCCTATCAAGCACCGGGTGTGAAAAAACACCAAAGTCCTATTTCAGCAATATCGATGTCGCAATATCATCGGGACATATCCTGATCTCATTGGGATCCATTTAGTTCTATTGCTCTCCATATAATGGATCTTTATCCAAAACCATTTTATGAATCCTCTGAGTCACTCTTATGTATATAACCCATTAGGTTCCCAATTATGTTGGCCACTTGGATTATGAGCAGCATCTAACAACACATCATAACCTTCAGTTGACCGAAAAGTAAATGGTTTGACAAACAAATCCCGTGCTCGTCACAAACCATCTCATGAACCCTCCTATAGACAATTGTTGTGCAATTCTTCCTTTTACCATGATATACCCCACTTAATTATGAGCATGGGCAAAGTGTCAACTCTCATGAGACTGACTACGTCAAATCTAGCCCAAGTGATACCAGTTCTTGTCCTAGGACTCATTACTTTATATTTCAATGAAGACATTATTCATGACACAGGTACTCCAACCATAGATTTCCAAGTAATGACCCTGAAAAGAGGCCATAGGTATCATCTTCTATCACAAAAGTGGTTAATCATCTATTGGCTACTTAATTACCTTCAAATACCTCAAGTTATACCCAATCATCACCCTATGAGCGACCTCTGCAAGGCAACAAGGAATGGAGTCAAAGCACGGAATCAGTATCCAGGATATCTTTGAGTACCTCAAGTTTAAGGATACTTGCACCATTGATATGATGAGATTATCACTGACATTAAAATAGGTCATCTATATGATAATCTCATGGTAGGTCATCCAATGTACTTACTACCTCTAGTAAGCATCGACATCTTAACTATAAACATCTCATGTTTACAGTTTCTGAGATTCACCGCTTGATCAAATCAAGGAGTTTGACATGTGCTAGTCTATCCAGATTAACGATGTCTAGTCTCATTAATCATATAATTAGGGATAATATATGATTGCACATGATAGGAATCGCAATAGTATGATCACATAATGATTTCCTTCATGCTATGTCATATATCATAGACTTCATTAATTTACTTATAGATTAAGATCAATTCATGAATAATGAACACCAAATTAATGAAATATCTTTCTTTATTATTGACCATAGAGTTTGTAAACAACTTTGTACAAAACGCGCTAAAGGATATTGCCTTTAGGGCAATCCTCTATCAAATCTCCCACTTGACCTAAAGCCAATCGCCTTAGTATCTAATACCATAGGCGAGTACATAAGAATCAAAGCTATTCTGTGACAATGGCTTCATCAACAGATCAACAATGCTCAGTGGGAATTATCTCTATCTGTACATCACCTCGACCGATGATCTCCTTGATTAGATGATATCTATGAAGTACGTGCTTGGACCGTTGATGAGACATTGGTTCCTTCGCTTGTGTAATAGCCCATTATTGTCACAATACAACTGTATAAGCCCATCACTACTAGAAACCACACCAAGTTTAGTAATGAACTTCTTGATCCAAAATGCTTCCTTTGTTGTAGCTGAAGTCACAATGTACTCCACCTCGATTGTAGAATTGGCAGTCGTCTCTTATTTGAAACTCTTCCAAGTGACCGCCTTGTCGTTCAGTATGAATATATAACCTAATTGGCATTTGGAATCACCCTTATCAGATTGAAAACTGGCATTTGTATGCCCGCTCACTTTTAGATTTCCATCTCCATATATCAAGAAAACATCCTTAGTCCTTCGTAAGTACTTGAAGATGTTCTTGACAACCTGATTCATGGTTTTGTCTTTTGGTTTTACCCTTGGAGTTCAAATCAAAAATTTAATTCTAAGGATTGCAATATAGAGTACAACCTCGATTCGTCTCACTTAATCGGAACCTGATGCAATGAACCTAAGCTAGCCTAAATGTCATGAAATGCAAACTAAATTGGTTGGGAAAAAGGGCTTCGGTTCTTTGAGAAAACTAACAAAATTAAGTTAATTGTAAGATATGTAAAAAATATTTTGGGATTTTTGGGAAAAAGAAATTGAAAATTCAAACAATGATCAAATGTGATAAAATCCTCTTGAAAAATGAGCTTTGGCTATCATAGTTCAGAACAAATCCTGGTGGGAGTGAAAATCACTAAGTTTTCAAATGATAAACCTTAAAGAACTCTTTAAGTCCAAGGTTTTAATCAATGAACTCCATTTCTTAAAACCTTGTTGAATGCATCTTAGTGTGTGCAATGGGTAAGTTAATGCAAGTTGTCAATTTCAGATCTAGCATCATCTCAATATCAAACACAACTAGGTAGATAAAAGAGAATTAAAAAAATCACAAAAAGACATGTATGAAACTTTATATATTCAAGCTCTAAGTTCTACATCAACAAACCCAATAACACAATAAATTATTCAACACTTGATTAAACTATAATCAAAAAAATCCAACTACAAAGTATAAACCCTAACTAAGGAATTCATAACAATGTAGCTAAACAGAAGTAACTACTCCCCTTTGAAGCCCATTGAACTCAAGCCATTGCTACATCTTCAAGAGGAAAAGATGCTTAGCCAAGCATTGCTTCGGGAGAGCTAGCAACCGAAAACCCACCAAAAAAATCCATGGCAGTAACTGATGATGAAAGAGTTGGCGATGAAAAATGGAAGAGAGGTGATGGATGATGGTCGAAGTTGGGTGAAAGAGCCAAGTGAGATGAATGTTGGATGTTATGTTCTCTCCCTTCTTGTATATTTCTCTCTGGCTGCCCTTAACCTAATTTGGTAAGTTTTTAAACAAAACATGATTGGGTTGGGTTGCACAATGGATAATTTTTTTCGAAAATGGTTTGGGTTTTCAAAGGTTCGCCGCGACGTACTTTTCCCAAAAGGTTTTGCTTCATTGTTGGATCGTTCGCTGCGGCGAACTTTTCCCAAAAGTTCAGCTTGGATTCCTTTGTATTTCGCCGTGGCGACAAATCTAATTCTTTGCGGCAAATTTCCTGTTGCGTCTATTCTCTTGTTGACTTCACTTCAGCCTTTTTTGACTTTACATCTTCTTCTTAAGTCCCTTCTCCTTGAGGTTCCTACAATGAACAATGGTAGTTTGCAGTATCAATTGTTCTCAAAAAATTAATTAGTGCAATTAATACTGATTTGTGACAATTTTTACTATCAAACTATATAAAATAAAAGTACACACTCAAGAGTCAATTTAAGCACAAATTCTAAAAATAGGAGTCAAAAAGTGTAGTTAAAGTCATGAAATTGTCGCCAATTTATATAATAAACTTGGGCTCAGTCAACTATCGTCAAAGATCTAAATATAATGATTCTTATGCCCTCTGAAACTAGACTTCCATTAGTCTTAATATATCTAAAAATTACACAAACAACACCTCCCTTTAAAATATAATCTCCAACCAAATTATGTCCTATTTCTGGTAAGAAACAAACTGAAAACCAATACTCAGCCCTTAATAAATCATTATCAATACATCTCCTAATAAAACCATTTTATAGAAGAATTAATAAGACATCAATAATCACTTTTCATGTTTTATACTTTCACTAATTTGAACTCGTAGGTCTTCAAAAATCAGAAAATAATACAAGGTTCTTGCACAGGGGTCTATCATAGGTAGTATTAGGGAAACATTCATAACTTAAGCTGTAGTTACTATTTTGTCAAGCCATTTTCATAGAGGTCAAGGTCAGACCTATGTCTACAACTTTCATTCTTTGCGTTTCTTCAAATTCATGCTTTAAAGATATGAAAGATAGATCAAAAAAAGAAAGATAAAATTGAAACCAGAATTTCAACTTACCTTGATAACTTCTTTCCTTCTCCTCTTATCTTTCCTTTTTCTTTCCTCCTCTTCTCATTTTTTTTCTCTCTCTTCTAACCTTATGACCAACCTCCACTCTCACTTATATTACCTTTTTCATCCATTTTCTCTAGAAAATTCAAGAAGGTCAAACTAATCTATATGTTACCATTCTATTGGTCCATGTGTTACCCTTCTATTGGTACATATGTTATCCTTCTATTGGTCCATATATCACTATTCTATTGGTCCATATGTCACTTACTTTAGGCTCCACATGTCACTTATTTAAGCCTACATATGTCACTACTTGTAAGGCTACACATGTCACCAATTATAAGGCTACATATGTCATCATTTGTAAAGCTACATATGTCACCATTCTAAAGCTCCACATGTCACAAGTCTAAAGTGCCATTCGTCACAAATTTAAAGGGTCACTTATCCCTCATATACTCAAGTCACTTGTCATCCAATTAACTGAGTCATTTGTCACTTATTTCCAATGCCACATGTCATCATTTCATAGGCCTAATCAACCTAAATTCCCATGTATCAATTTGTATTGCTATTTTAACACTTTTCTTAGACTAGATGCACATATTACCTCATCAATTACTCAATTGTAATGATAAATTCTCAATTTACTAATTATAGTCTATCAAAACAAAATTTAAGACAAAATTAACACACAATTACATCATGATCAGTAAAATCCTTTCATCCCCTGGAATATGTCAATTGAGTACATATACTATCTTGTAATGTTTTCTAAATCACGATTCATATGTGTATACAAATATTATGCACGTGAATGAAATACATCTCACAAATTCTTAAATGAAATAACTCAATGTAACAGTTTAATCTCTTAACAATTTTAAGAGGCAGGATATTACAACTCTCCCCCTTAAGAAATTTCATCCTCAAAATTCTTACTTGACTAATCAAACAGATGGGGGTAATGGTATCTCATGCTTTCCTTAGTCTCTCAAGTAGCTTCTTCTCCCGATTGATTTCTTCAATAGCTTTTACTAGAGGAATTACTCAGTTCCTCAACTGCTTAGTTTGATAACTAACTATTTTTACCGGTTCCTCCGTATAACTAAAATTACTCGAAATCTTAACTTTCTGAGCTGGTAACATATGCCTCAATATATTATCCATATAACGAAAATGCACATTTATAAGCCAAATATTGATATTCAATGCTCATTCATACAAATTATCAATACAATTGCACATTAGTACAATTCATCACTACAACCAATACATATGCTCATCAATACCAATTATTCAAGCCGTCATGTTGTATTTGTGTTAAGCCTGCACATTTTCTGTTGGTGTGGATAATGGTGCTATGGATATTCGATGATATCAAATTGTGGACACTGGTGGTGTCAAACTATATCAGCGGCACTGTTACCTTATAGGTATGCCTGTCTATCCACAACTAAGACAGTAGAGTAAGGCACTATAACATTTTCTTTGGAATGCATTATGCTTCAAATTTGACCTGTACTTTTTAAGCATACTAATATGAAATACAATATGGATATAAGTTCTTCCTAGTGGTAGCGCCAATCTATAAGCCAATAGATCCACTTTCCTAATAATCTCATAAGGGCTAATATACCTAAGGTTCCTCTTGCCCTATTATCAAACCTCAACACTCCTCTCTATAGTGTGACACTTTCAAAAATACTTTGTCTCCTACCTGGTACTCTATATCACTCCTATGTTGTTCTATGTAACTCTTTTTGTCAGTCCTAAGCTACCTTAATCACATTGCAGGTCATTTTCACCTTATCAACCATATCTTGAATTCAGTTATAAGTCATCAATATTCCTCAGGCCCTCTTTGTCCTAATACAAGGGTGTTCAACATCTTTTACCACTTAATTTCATAAATATATTCTCGTTCTATATCATTGTCAACATTTTCAGAAGTTCTACTACACATATAGTAACCACACATTATGTAACATCTCACCCCCGACAGAAAGGGTAAAATAGTAAATTGGCATAGGATGATATTGATAGGGATTTATTAGTATTGTCCATGCATACTAGCACTAGTGAACAATGAAATCTGTGCACATGAAATAACTGTACATGCATACATGACATTCCCGGTAATTGGGCCTAATGCAATTTTATTGGGATTAACGTGGTTCTTGTGTTTGAAAAATTATTCTGAGTACGCCATTGAGTGTTTTATATTTTAAGGGATTTTCAGGAATTTTTCTAGAATTTTCCGGAGAAAATTCCCGGACCGGAAAAATCGCCAAGTGGCGAACCGGTTGCTTTTCGGTAGCGAAAATTGCTATCCAATGGCACTGTCATATTGGGTATATTATTTTGGGATTGAAATTAGGGTTATTGGACTAGAATGGGTCAAATTGTAGTAGGATTTCTAAATCCTATCCATTAATTTGTTTTTAATTGCTTAAAGTTACTTTGACTTTTCTTTTACACTTGGACTACTAGTATGATGACACCTAGCCTTCATTGAATGCTTCCTTC
>JANZLX010000008.1:27403796-27420736 GCA_025531955.1 Erythroxylum orinocense | reverse complement strand
CAGAGAGTGTGTGTAAAGTTTATAAAATGAAATTAATCGGTGTTTAGGAAAAAGGTGAATTTTTTTATTTTTTTAAATAAGAAAATAAAATGAAACTAGACTAATAAAAAACAAAATAAAGAAAACATGGGAAAAATGATAAAAGTGGAGAATTCGATAGGGACCCGGTTCTTTGGTTCAATCTCGGCCTACACCTTAATTAAGCATATTTCATTGATTTGTTATTCTCAAACCTCTCCTAACAACTATTAATCGTGGGTTAATAATTAACCTGAGTTTTCCCTAAGGTTTTGTTTAATACAAGATACATCATTACTTAAACCTAACCACCAAATAACTCAGGATATATCTCTAGATTTAATTAGGCAGTAGCATTACTAATTAGGAAAACTGATTAATCAAGGCAACAACCACATACGATGCATCATTTAGCCTAGGTCATGTTATCCCTAATGATTACGAATCATTAGTTACTACGCATGAATTTCAACATAACAATTACAGATTATATCGAAATTCTGTCAATAGGTTTGCAATTAAACGATTCAATGAATGCATTAAAATCATCTTATACCTAATGCGTTTATACTCAAATAACCGAACCATAATGAAAATCTGATTATCCATACACAATACCCAAATCGATTAATATAGGATAACACAATCAATTTCTAATGAGAGAAAGAAACAACAAAACAATTAAAAAAAATACTTAACCCAGGTCGGAACGTCTAGCTCACCATGAATCTCTCCCGAAAAATTCTTCAATCCCTATTCAGTATCCTTAGCTAAAACCCCCTTTGGCTCTCTTCACTGTGCCTCCGTCTATTTTTTTGCATATAGCTCTCTTCTCTATTTGCTCTCACTATTCGTTGATGTGACAAATAAACTTCTTAGGTCACGCTACTATTCATGTTTTCATTCCTCTCTACGACTACTCTCTCACGAAGCTCTCTTATACCCTCCTCACTATTCTTGATGTGATGAATAAGTATGATGGCCACATTACTATTCACACAAAAACCCTTGCATCTGCTCCTTTGTGAAACGCACTCCTCGTTTATGTTTAACGTTGTTGTCTAGGTTTAATGCAGACGTTGTCTGTATGAAATGTTGATATGGTTTGTGTTTTTCATGCATACGCTGAACATCTTAGAGATGTGCATTTTCTTCATGCTTCACTGTCGTTTTTGTCTCTTTTTCTAGCGGTCCATCTTCATTCACTATTCTTTGCTTCTGTTTTTTCTTCTTCTAATTTTGTTCTTGTCTTTTAATTTTCTTCTTCTTGTTCTATGAAGACAAGTAAAAATTAATCTTCAGAAAATGGCCAAAATATAGAGCTTCGACTCACTTTAACTTCTTTGCTTCCGACTTGTGCCTAAAATCACATATGTGTCAAAATGAGTATCTTAAACAATTTCATGTTGTTAATTGCTAAGTTTTATGAAATAATTAATCAATCAATTAAGCACATATCAATTTCCCCACACTTAGCTTTTGGTCATCCTCAAGCAAAACATCCAAATTAAGCTCAAAGACCCAACACATTTACTTAATTCCCATATTTTCCAAAACTATATAACATAACTAAAGATGAATGACTTTTAAAAATTGTAGCAAGAATTCAACATTCAATGTTTCAACTCGTGATCAATCAACAAGCATTATCTTCAGAAACTGAGCAATCTAATGTGAACTCAAAAAATGTTTTTAAGTAAAATATATCTATAGGTACACTCAACACCATTCATGATCATAACAATCCATAACTTTGCATATCATTTAATTTCTCCACCACTATAATTCACATGCAAAATCATGGATCAAAGGACTTTCCAAGGTTGTAATGTAGTTAAGGTAATGTGAGATATGTTTGGGTTAAGTAGCATGAAAGTCATCAAAGCTAGTAAAATAAAGCAACACTCATCAAAAAATAGGTACCGTCAGTTATGAGGAATATAACATTTATATTTCACAACCCAATTCAGCTATCACACACAAACCACATGAAGCATATAACAATATGAAGGCATCACTCATACAATTGATGACAATACATTGAAACTACAAAAGAGTTAACCTTCCAAGCCAACATCTACCTCATATTCAATATATTCAAATAACACATTCATCATAACTTTAGGAGAATGCAGTAATCATAAATAACTTTTCAACACATATGCAATTGCTCCCAGATACATTTATTTTTTTAAAAAAAATTCTTTCCTTTTCTTTTTCTTCTTTCTTTCTTTCTCTTTTTCCTTTTCTCTTTTTTTTCTTTTCTCTGTTCTTTCTTTCTTTTCCTTATAAAAATTAAAATAAACTACATCAATATGGGAATTTCAATGATAAGACATAACAAAAAAATCCTAACATTAACTAAACCACACATATGTACACCCCCACACTTACACTTTTATACATCCACAAACTCACCAATCACAAATGCTCCACTAGCTTTATAACTTGGGTAAGACATTTGGTTAAGTTTAAAAGCATAAAATGTGGTTTATACAAAAAGAAAGGTATATATCTCAAAGGAGGTTAACAAGGAAAAAAACCATGTCAAGAGTGTAGGCTATTTGGCTAATGTATTTCGGAAAAACAAAGAATGCCTAATCATTTCCATGTTAATGCATGTGATAAAAATGTGGCCACGAATAAAAATTCAAGGCAAAATCAGGATGTACATGTCATAAAGGTCACACATTATCAAAAGACAATGAGACTTATAAGAATGTGTCAGTCAAATAAGGCTCAAAATCTCACCGGCTTAATCTACCACTAGTCACTACTCTTTTAAAGATAATGCACATCGACCAATCATAAGAGTAAAAATACATACTAAAGTTGCCATGAAATTCTCTAGTCAATTCATACTTTAATCATAACTGTATATTCCTAGAAGCAACAGAAAATGAAAAAATGCTTGTTTGTTTGTTTTATTCTTTCTCTCATTTTGATTGAAAACTTAAAATAAGCAAAAAATTTTTTTCAAAAACACATGTGTATATAAAAAGTAATACGAAAATGTAAAGGAAAAGAAATTTACTTTCCTTGGATTGCCTACCAAGAAGGGCCTTTGTTTAGGGCCATCGACTCGACTCCTTCTTTGCCTCACGTGACAAAATTGTGATTTTTAGGTATTACAGTTAGCACCATTTCTAGGTGAGATAGTTCTAGATAGGGCTTTCATCCTCATTCAGCATCTTCCCTATCCTCATATTCTTAATCTCGACTGAGTCCATACACTCAGGAAATATTTTGAACGTCTCTTCACCTTTTTCTTCATCATTTAATTCCTCCAATCTGTTATATAAAGGTAAAGAGTTAGTTTAAAAAATAATCATGGACTCAGTACTTACCTCCGAGCTAAAAGATGTGTCCCTTTTGACTTCAAGCTCCTTCTCAACTTCTTTGACACTAGCAATTCGTTAAGGGTTAGCCTCAAAATTTCTTAAGCTCCTCATCACTTTATAAAGTTTTTGCACAAATGTCCATTGAGTACACCTTGGGTTAATACGGCTACTCCTCTTCGCTTTACGGTTCTAAATGATTAATATCTCCCCATCAAGGCAATGCATCTTATTGGAATTATAGAGTATCGTGTTGGATTTGTTGTACACCTTGTTGAAATAGCTGTTACATATTATGTTGAAATTGTTGCATATCCTATTGAATTTGAAGATTGTTAGTAGCCATAATATTAAACATTTCTTCTAGAGATGTACCTAAGTTTTGACAAGAAGCTTCTAACCCACGCGGGAATTGTTGTGTGTCCTGTAAACTATCATAGAAGTAATTATGATGTTTATTCCATCTATAACAAAAGTTAGGTTGAACAGTCCAAACATTGTTATAGGAATAAGAATATAAGTTATAAAAGAAATTACTTCCGTCCATATGGAATTTTTTTTCAATAATGAAACAAAAAATGAAAAGATCACAAAATAACTGAAAAGAAATTATTACGAAAATATATATACAAAACACCAATTAATTCACAAACAAAAACTAAAACACCACACTCTCCGCTAATGACGTCAAAATTGACCACGCATCGTAATGCTAGTTAAAAAAAATAACTAGACTACTAATATAACAATGGTGAGTCTAGGTCAATCCCACAGAGAGTGTATATAAAGTTTATAAAATGAAATTAATCAATGTGTAGGAAAAAAGTAAGTTTCCGATTATTTTAAAAAAGAAAATAAAATGAAACTAGACTAATAAAAACAAATTAAAGAAAACATGCGAAAAATGATAAAAATAGGAAATTCGATAGGGACCCAATTCTTTGGTTCAATATCGGCCTACACCCTAATTAAGCATATTTCATTGATTTTTTGTTCCAACTATTAATCATGGGTTAATAATTGCCCGATTTTTTCCTTAGGTTTTGTTTAATCAAGATACGATCGTTAATTAACCTAACCACTGAATAACCTAGGATACGATCTCTAGATTTAATTAGGCAGTAGCATTACAAATTAAGGAAAACCGATTAATCAAGCCAACAACCACATATGATGCGCCATTTAACCTAGGTCATGTTACCCCTAATGATTGCAAATCATTAGTCTCTACACATGAATTTCAATATAACAATTACAAATTATATTGAAATTCTAGCAATGGGTTTGTAATTAAACGATTCAATAAACGCATTAAAATCATCTTTTCATAATACCCAATGAGTTCCTACACAAATATCTTAACGATAACGAAAATTTAATTATCCATACACAATACCCAAATCAATTAACATAGGATAACACAATCAATTTCTAATGAGAAAAAGAAACAACAAAACAATAAAAATTACTTAATCCAGGTCGAAATGTCTAGCTCACCATGAATCTCTCCCAAAAAAATGCTTCAGCCCCTATTCAGTATCCTTAGCTGAAACCCCCTTCGACTCTCTTCACTACGCCTCCCCTCTTCTTTTTTGCATAGCTCTCTTCTTTATTTGCTCTCACTATTCACTGATGTGACAAATAAACTTCTTGGGTCACGTTACTATTTACGTTTTAACTCCTCTCTATGACTACTCTCTCACGCAACTCTCTTATACCCCCCTCAATCTTTTAGATGTGACGAATAAGTATGATGGCCACATTACTATTCACGAAAAAATCCTTACATTTGCTCCTTCTTGAAACACACTTCTCGTCTCTGTGAAACGCATATATGGTCTGCATTTTTCATGCAGACGTTGGACGTCTTGGAGCTATGTGTTTTCTTCATGGTTCACAGTCGTTTTTGACTCTTTTTCCAGTTGTCCATCTTCATTCACTATTCTTTGCTTTTTTTTCTTCTTTTAATTTTGTTATTGTCTTTTGATTTTCTTCTTCTTGCTCCAAGAAAGCAAATAAAAATTAATCTTCAAAAATGGCTAAAATATACAGCTTCGACTCACTTTAACTTCTTTGCTTCCAACTTGTGCCTAAAATCACATATGTGTCAAAGTGAGTATCTTAAGAAATTTCATGTCGTTAATTGCTAAGTGTTATGAAATAATTAAAAAATCAATTAAACACATGTCAATTTTTTGTGCCATGACAACTGGAAAGGTTTAGGCCTTCTAATTGGAATTCCACAATTCCCATAAATTTGCAACATCTTACTCCAAACTACTAACCAGACCTAGAAAGACAAGATACATTCCATTGTCTTAATGTAACCCACCTCTTCATGGAATGGCAGAACCAAGACATCCTAAGGTTTGTTTGGTACCCTATAATATGGCACAAGTCACTTATGCCTAGTCACTCCTTTCCTTTATGGCTAGCTACTCTGAATAAAATTAGTACAATGGATAGGACGCAATTCATCCTTATCAATTCTACTTGTGTCCTATGTGAAATGGAGGAAGAATCAAGAAACCACTTGTTCTTCCTATATTCTTTCTCGAAATTTATATGGGAGAGGGTACAATAACTATGTCTAGTTTCTACTAAAAATGTCTTCATGGATACTCTAACTTGTCTTCTAAAGTTGAACGGTACTCCTAATTACATGAACCATTTTTACATCATCTCTTTCGCCTCCTCGATTAAGGAGCTATGGTGTGAGAGAAACCTAACATGCTCCCGAAATATCTCACGCTCCAGAGATGAAGTTTTTTCCTCCCTAATTTCTGAAATAAATGAGAAGCTCCTCTCTATCTTAAGAGATGTGCGTTGTTGCCCTAATCTAGTTATCTCATGGCAAATTGCTTAAGTTTTATACTAGTGCATGCATTCACATAAAAGGGAAGATTGATTAACATATAAACTAAGAAACAATGTACTTGTTGGGTTGTCAAGATGACCCATACTGAAGTGTAAAGTCTGGTTCATTTGAAAGTTTTGAATATATCTTTCAAACTCTGTCTAATGCATGCATTGTTGGCTTGCCTGTGGACTCTTTCCTTTCACCGCTCAGCGATTCCCATCTTCTTTGGCTTCATATCCCTAAATCCCTAATTTGGGTGATTTGAGTATGTCAACGTTTAAAGGAAGATTAAATAAGAAGAGATATACTAAGATTAAATTTTCTCACATTTAGCTAGATGGCAGTGAGCCGAGAAGACCTTTGGATTGCCTTTGTTCTCATAGTCTTAGTTAGGAAACACTAAAATCAAGATTGAATGACATTGTTTGCTTAGAAGAGTTGGGTCTCGAGCTGGTCTGGGCCTGGGTAGCCTAAGCCAGGTGTAATTAAAAACACCTGAGTTTGGGCTCAATTGCCACCTCTATGAAGAAAAAAGTAGAGTTGTTGAAAAAAAGGTTTAATCAAGAAAGTCTTAGTTCGTGTGCAGTTCCAACACTATTGACTCCAAAAAAGGATGAAAGCTGGAAAATGTGTATTGATTGTTGGGCGATAAATAAGATCATAATAAGGTAGATTTTAATACCTTTCCTTGATGAAATTTTGGATATGTTGACTGGAGCTACTATCTTTACCAAGATAAACTTACAAAGTGGGTATCATCAAATTAGAATTAGACTTGGAGATGAATGGAAAATGATTTTCAATTCTAAAGAGGGACTTTATGAATGGTTAGTGATGCCATTTGGACTCTTTAATGCTATGAATCAAGTGTTTCGACCATTTATAGGTAGATTTTTAGTGGTATATTTTTATGATATATTAATATATAGTAAGACTAAAGAAGATCACCAGTTACATCGACAATAAGTTTTAAGGCAAGAGAAACTTTATATCAACTTAAAGAAGTGTTATTTCATACAATTAAGTGTTATATTTTTGTGTTTTATTTTATCTTACTGTGGAGTGGAGATGAATCTCGAGAAGATTAAGGTCATCTTTAAATGTCCTATTCTAAAGAATATGCATAAGAAACGAAATTTCCAAAGTTTAGCTACATTGTAAGGGTGTAATTTTAACACCATAATGATATTTATTACCGATTTTATAAAGAAAGGACAATTTACTTGGACCAAGGCAATAACTAAAGCATTTGAAGAAATCTAGAAAAGATGACTGAATCTCCTATTTTAAACTTCTAGACTTTTCTAAGATATCTATATGCCAATAATATGATCATTCAACATTAAAGTAATAGGACGTTTTGTTAGGATAAAATTAGTTAAGGTAGTTGAGCGAAATTTATAAGCAAGATGAGAGAGCACCTCCAACTTCTCATAAAAAGCATTATGGGTAGATTTTTGGTGGTATATTTTTTATGATATATTAATATACAACAAGACTAAAGAAGATCACCAGTTGCATCTACAACAAGTTTTGAGGCAAGAGAAAAGTTATATCAACTTAAAGAAGTGTTCTTTCATACAATTAAGTGTTATATTTTTGGGTCTTACTTTATCCTACTATGGAGTGGAGATGAATCTCGAGAAGATTAAGGCCATTTTAATTGGCCTATTATAAAGAATATGCATAAGACACGAAATTTCCACAGTTTAGCTACATTGTATGGGTGATTTATTTGTAATTTCAGCACCATAATGATATCTATTACCGATTTTATGAAGAAAGGACAATTTACTTCGACCAAGGCAATAACTAAAGCATCTGAAGAAATCTAGAAAAGATGACTGAATCTCCTATTTTAAACTTCTAGACTTTTCTAAGATATCTATAGGCCAACAATATGATCATTTAACATTAAAGTAATAGGACATTTATGTTAGGATAGAAGTAGTCAAGGTAGTTGACAGAAATTTAGAAGCATGAGAGAGTGCCTCTAACTTCTCACTAAAAGCAACAACCATGTCTCTTCTTTGCCTCTCCCTTGAACACTCCGACCTTCACACTACTCTGTTACTCCATTGCTCCACTACTATCATCGACCCCTTTCTTCACTACAACACACATTCAATACTTTAACGCAACATTAGTTTCATCGTTATCTTTTCTAACATGACATTGTTACGTGTCAATGATGCTCACTAATCAGAAACGTCAGCGTCATTAGGAGAAGGATGTCTGATTAACCAAACGACGTCGCTTTAACTAAACTCAAATCTCTATCTCTTCTTTGTCGATCATCCCTAAAATCCCCCAACGTTCATAAGAGAGTGATTTCGTCCGTGGGTGTTTCTTCTATCGCAAAGTTAATTGCTCCATCAAATCAACAAACGTTCTTTATGATTTCATGCGTGAGTGCTTCATAAAAGAGTGATTTCTTTGTGAGATCAAAACTAAAAATTTTTGAAATTGTGACTTTCGTCACTGGAAATCCTGTGGCGCCAATTAGGGTATGATTCGTCCACTCACTCTCTATTGTTCTTTTCCTTGATTCAATTTTTAATTAAATATTTATGAAATGGTATTTTGTTGTATTAGGGTTTGAAATTGGAATTTGATATTCGTTCATTTATGCAACGATCTCAAGATCTTCGGTTCCCAAATTATATTATGCTTCCAGAAAAAGTTTTCCCTTAATTTATATGTCCTCTTTGTCTCTCACTTTGTTGCTTCATCCATAGTCTACTGAACTGGGAAATTGAATAGTTCTGGTCATTAGTTAAATTCGGAAAATAAAAGAAAAGGTGATTTTTTGTTATTGAAAACGAGAATTGACTTGTATGTGCAAATATCATCTCGTAAAATCAGTGGCAAACTTATCAATTGGTGAATTATAGAGTATATTTAGTAGAAGAAAGGAAGGGAGGTTAGATGAAGAAAAAATGGGAGTTGTCAAGAATCACCATATATTCAGGTGAAAATCTGTCATGTTTTGCTTGCCAAAATTCAATACCCCAACCCAAATTAAAATATTAATTTAATGAAAATTATCCACAAAATCTAAGAGATTGATTTTTATTTTTTCATCAAATATGAAGCCTTTTGATGAAATTTTTAAGATACATAAAATTTTACTAGAATTGAGTAAATCAAATGCAGGACTAGGTTGATGTATTTCATTTTAAAATTCTTTCTGAAAAGAATCCGTGGATGGAGATTATGGAGTTGGGACAAAACTCAATTAATTATGAGTGTGAGTAAAGTTTGCCCGTATACCAACAGACCCCACTATTTTCGTTTAGCTTATTCATGCTCGTGGTTCATCTGTCTTTTCCGATCAACTCAGCGTAATCGACCCCACATTACTGCCATACCATCTCTGTCATGTTTCCAGCTTTGAGCTCCTCGAGTGAGAGATTAAAAACGGAACGTTTATATCCTCTTGGTTCTCAAGTTGTCTGCTGAAGTTGAACCATAATATCATGGATGAACTTTCTTGGCCTAGTGAAGATGAGGTAACAGTAACGATTTCTATCTTCCGAATGTGGCTTTTTTGCTGATGGGTCTTCATGAGTTGCACCAAATCTGTTTCTTTCTTACGTTTTCGGCCAATTCAACTAAATCTATGCGCAAGTTTGTCAATTCTTAGATTCGTAGAGTTGGCCACTGAGACGGATTCAGTGGTTTAGACGTTGGTTATTGTTCATTGCCTAATCTATTACTTTCTGAAATGCTGTTGATTTAATGGCTAACATTTATACAAAAGAAATCTTTTTATTCTTCTCTTCTTATTACTGGAAAATATAGTTGTTACCACAAACGGTTCAGTATGACAGAAGAAATATTCACAACAAAGTTATATCTTTAACCGTGGTTACATTTTGCAGCTGCATGAGATAAGGAACATAGTCTCCGCAATGTCTGGAAAAGATCCTGGAGAAGTTCAAATTGTTGTTTCCCCCTATCGAATTTGTCCATTGGGCGCTCATATTGATCATCAGGTTTGTTATACCCACATTTGGTCCTTACTACGCTTCGAGCCTAATGTCTACTAGTTTGTACTTCTCTTCCAGGGTGGAACTGTTACAGCTATGACCATTAATAAGGGAATACTTCTGGGCTTTGTTCCTTCTGGAGATTCTGAGGTAAAGATGAGATGGCCCTTTTTATCTTTTAAGTTCGGAGAACAACATAAGGGTGTTGAGAAATTTGTTAATGCTTTGTGCTTTTGTATGTCTATTACTGAAACTCGTAGGATGAGCAACTGTAAGTGATTTGTGGAAAATACGGTTTTCTAATTGGCCTACAGTTCATGGTTGTCAAAATTTGACTTATCTGCATACATTTGGAATGTTGTTTAAACGTTTTCAAGCCTGCAACAAACAGGGGGTAGTTGTTCTTATGACTTAAGCTGAGAAGTTGTCATTATGCATTCACTTTGTAATGGTTTCTCATTTCTATCTTTTAGTTTCCCTCTAATATTAGTTTCCATTCTGTGCTCCCCCAACTCCTTGAATAGGTTGTATTGCATTCAGGACAGTTTGGAGGAGAAGTTCGGTTCAGGTATGAATCTGATTCTTTCTTTCAGTTTGAGTAGTTATTAAATTGTAAGCGAACAATATTTCGTTATGTCAGTTGCAGTAAAACCTTTTAGACTTGTCTAAAATAAGAGTGCTCAATAGAATATCATTTGTTGACTTATAACAACTCGTTTTTGATGGATTTATTTAAATGCATATCACATGATCATTACGCATAACAGAGAGCATCACTTTCTTTATATTAAAAATTTTGTAATGATGAACCATTTAATATAAGATGAAAATTTCATTCATTATATAGCATTAATTTAGGCAAAATGATGATGTGTGTTTTCCCTATTAATCTTGTCCCTTTATGTTACAATGGATTTGATCAAACTTAATCGTACTACTAACACAAAGTTGATGTGGGAAATTTCATTTCAGTCTAAACTGTGTTTGAATGTTTGGAGTACATGCCATGTGGCCAAAATTAGTCAGACGTGAAATATTTTACAAATTTCCCATTTTTAATGTATTCATGTGTGTAGGTAGCGTGCATGCATTCCAGTTGAAGACATTAGGCCTCTTAGATGAGGGGTAATTTGCTTATTTTCTAACTTTATGGTCTATTTGAAGGCATATTTGTCATAGGACATAATTTACCATGCTAAAATCATTAAATTTGAACATCCATAAATAAGTTATGTATGGGCACAGTTATGTGAAAGTAGTTATTGTTGTTCTTGATGCTTTTTAGTTTAGTTAACTGGGAAAAAAAATCTTTACTAACTTGAACTTTAGATAAACTTATAGTTAGCAATTATAAACTTCCATCACTCACCCATCGAAATGTATGAAATTGGGAAAAAAAATTGTAGAATTTACACAATTGATATTTTGTTTCCTTGAATAAAAGTGAAGTTTGCAATCAAATATATAGGCAAAAAAGAAAATCTGAATATGATGAGAATATAATTTTGGATTTGAATCTTTAAGGTTTGTATTTATCAGCTCTAACAAACTTATGGGATAAACTCAGAAAGTGATCATGTTTTTCAAGCTTCTGACCATTTCTTGGAGCTCCTTTTAGATACATGATATCCTATAGTAGCTTCAAAGTGTTCACGTCTTGGTGTATGTATGAAGTGGATTGGTATGCTTATGAAAGAGGTGGGAAATTCAGTCTAGCTCGACCTGAAGTCAACGGGATTAAGGAAGATGTTTGCTGGAATGCTCTAGAGGCAAATTGATGCAAAAGAGTTTAGAGTTTATAAACGATATAAAGAGGGCAAGTTAGTTAACCACAAGCTTTAATTTGGTGAGATAAAGAATGAGAATTGAACTGTTAGGAAGGCAACTTTCTTTATGCTAAGTTTTCCTTATTAGATAGGGAATAAAAATAAGTTAGATATATTGTGCTAGTTTGTTTAGGGCTTAAACTTATTTAAGAATAAAGAATCCTTATTAGGATAGAACACAATTTTGGATATTTTAGAACCCACCCTTTCTTACGAAAATAAGGATTCTAAGAACTATAAATGTGTGTACTCAATCCTTCAATAACCACATATCCTGAAATTTTTCTAGAAACTTGAGCTTTCAATTAGAAGGTGTGATACTTTCTTATAATAGTGATTCTTAGACCCTAGTAGTGATTCCTAGTTTCGTACCCTTCATTGTTTGTGTTCTTCACTAAATTCCAGTAATTCTAACCTAAAGTTCCAGCAACCAAAACCCTAAACAAAAATCATAGCCTAAATTTCCAACAATCAAACCCTAAATGCTCAGCTGTACTAAATCTGAAATTTAAACATTTTAAGTTGAAATCCAGACTTTAAACTGGATATTCCAGCAGCCTTTTATTAGCCATATTTTCAAATTTTGTGAGTTTAGCTACTAGTTAATATTTCTTCTATATGTCCTACATCTCAAACTTGAATGTTTCATTGGTTAAGTTACCAAATTAGGTTGAAAGTCGTTTGTGGGCTTGCTAAGATAATCCTTTACACTTACACTCTGTTTGGTGGAATCAACTAAATTCCTCAAGAGCTAATGTTGTATTCCAGGACACCTATTTGATAGCATGTCCCATTGAAGTGCAGATTGACTATGGCAAAATTCCTATGTGAAGTGTGTATAACCTATTTGATGAAAATTAGTTGAGAGATTCACTGAAAAACTAAGTTGCAATATAAGAGACTAGAAGTCACTTATCTAAGTCAACTTAATCCTTTCCATAGAGCTTTAGTCTTAGAATACTAGAGATTTACTGTATTATTGCAATATAACCGTAATGTATATATATCATTACAGTGTAGATGTATGAAATAGCTCACTAACTAGAGCAAAATTGCTCCTAAGAAGGTATGAATATCCTTCTATCACACAATGTTCTCACTTTCTTCCTACCTCCTTCCCTTCTCTCTCTCCCTTGTGTAAATCCCCTCCCCAGGTACATTCTGTTATGCCTAACTAAACTTCCACCTCAGTTGATAACTAACTTCCCCTTGGCCCACTGTTCTTCCTTCTAGAATACACTTTCCACACTAACGGTTTATTCCCTTTTCTATTGTTCCTCTCATTTGCTAAATCACTCCCTCCCCCGTAGATTCTATCACCTTGTGACACCACTTCTTCCTATTGGTGAATTCTTTGCTGAAGTTAGAAGGGAAGAAATTTGTTGGAATGTCATGCTTCGTAAAAGGGGTGAGGCTTCAAGTATGGAAAACTCAGCCATGAATGCATTAGAATCAAGTGCAAACAAGGTGTTTAAACCTTAGTGGGCAGAAAAGCCTTGTGTATGGTTTGATCACTACAATAAATCCTGCCATACCTAAGAAGAGACTTGTTGGAAGCTCCATGAGAACCTTGCAAATTGGAAGAGCCTCAAACCAAATGATAGGCTAACACATAATACCAATGAAGTTGAATCAATTATGTTTCAATTAGGAGCAAATAGATCATCGTAAATTGCTAAAAACCAATTCCTCATCAAGTAAGTGGTTCTCTTGCACAAAATAGGTAGCAATCCTAATTTTGTATCTTGTAGTAAAATTTTTTCTTTATGGATCATTAATTTGGGGGCATATGATCGATCACATGTCCTTATGCTCTTCTTTGTTTAAAATTTGATTTTGGAAGTGAAAGAGATAATTGGTAAGAGTTTTCTCCCATTGTAGCAAAAGGACAAACGAAAATTTGAAAAACTTTAACTCTCTAATTTGTCCTTTTTGTTTTTAAACTAGCATGCAATTGTTGTTTGTTAGCAAATTATTCAAAGACTCTAATTCTTGTGTTGCCTTCTTTGAATCTCATTATTTAATTTTAGGACCAAAAATAGGGGAAGATGATTAGAAGTACTAGAATAGTTAATGCTCTTTACTATTTTATTGAGGAACCCTAAAAATTAAAACAACTCAAGGCTATGATAGTGTTACCAATTCGATTTCTATTGACAAACAAATAATGCTTTGGCACTCTGCTATAACATCCTAGTTTTGCATATCTTAAAACATTTGTTTCCCAAGTTGTTTGAAAATTTAGATTGTTCTTCTTTTCAATTTGAAATATGATATTTTTCTAAAAACTATCGAGTTACTTATTTTTCAAAACTTTATCATGCCTCCAAACCATTTTACCTAATTCATAATGATGTAAGAGGTCCTTTAAAGGTTAACACCATCATTATACGTAAAAGATGATTTGTGACTTTTATAAATGATCATACCTGTCTTTGCTGTTTTTTCTCTTTTTGATGATAGATAAAATTGAAATAAAATATGTGTTTCAAGAGTCTTACACAATGGTAGAAAATCAATTTCAATGTAAATTCAATATTTTTAGATCTAACAATGTGAAAAAGTACTGGGGGATTTTTAAAAGATAAATGCATTTAAATCAATCTACTTGTCATGACACTCCTCAACAAAATAGTATTATTGAAAAAAAAAGCATTTATTGGATGCAGCTGAAGCTATAATGTTTTCTATGAATGTTTCAAAATATCTTTAAGGAGATGCCATATTTACAGCTTCTTATTTAATTAAAAGAATGCCTATTTGAGTTCTAAAATATGTCACATCCCTATAATATCTTACAAATTGTTTTTGACTTTCACATTCATTTTGATTTGTCTTTAAAAGTATTTGGATACACTGTATTTGTTCATATGCATAGTTAATTTAGATCTAAGCTTGATCATAAAGCTCAAAATGTGTTTCATAGGATATGCTTTAAATAAAGAATGCTACAAATGTTATAACTTTGAAACAAATAAAATACAAGTATGGATGTCTCATTTAAAGATGATCAACGATATTTTTCCAAAAATTCTTTTTAAGGGAGAATGAAAGAAAGGAAGGAGATTTTATACCAAATCCTATTCTCTCTTCTCCATCTCATTTTCTTGAACAAATGCATAATCATCATGTTAAAAGTATGGATGACAGAGGGAATTCTAGTCGAACTCTTTCAAATATAGATGACTTGTTAGCGGGCGGAGAAATACTACAATTGGAACAAGTTGTTCCTGCACATGAACTAGTTGTTTATACTCAGAGAAACAACATGAAAAAACACTTTACCACAAATCGAATCAAAATATTTAAAAAAGTTCTCGCAAATAATTTAGGCAATTTTCATCTTGTTCCTCAATCTCAATCACCAACTCCTACACTAACTAATGAAACTACACATTTTGATTCTCCTATAGCCCTTAGAAGAGTAATTAAAAAATGTAACTAACATCCCATTTTCAAATATGTATCCTATGGTAACTTGTCCAATGCTTATTGAGATTTACTTCAAAGGTGTTTAATGTTTGTTCTTAGAACTATCAAGGAAGCATTATTAGATTCAAATTGAAAAATAGTTTCGTAACTACAAATATGGACAAAATTCTCATTTATACTAATAATCTATAAACATGGGCACATTTATACTAATCAGACAGCCCCACAAATGGGGTGTTAATCTCAATCAACTATTTACATTGCTAACCAATATGTATACCTCATCAAAATCCCTCTAGATTAGGGATTAATCCCTAAAGTTTAATGATTGCATCAAATGCTTTAAAATCATAAGATTAATCACATTAAGCACATTATTTGACACTCTCATTAAATTGGTTAATTGGTACTTCCCATCCCTAACTTGCTAGCAATGTCTCAAAACATAGTACTTGGCAGCCCCTTTTATGAGTATGTTTGCTACTATATCTTTTGTTGAAACAAATGAAGTGCAGATTAGGCCAAATTCTAGTTTCTCTTTAATGAAACGGCTATCAACATGAATGTGTTTAATCCAATCATGCTGCATAGGGCTATGTGCAATACTGATTGCTAATTTGTTGTCAAAATGTGCTCTTATTTAGCCTTCCCATTTTTCCCCATATCTTCAAGAACTATTTTTAGCCATGGTAACTTGCTTATTCCAATGCCATCGACCTGAACTTAGATTTTGTAGTTGTTCTAGCTACCACATGTTTTACTCCTCCATATTACAAGATTATCGGTTAAGATAGTTGTCGGATTATGTAGGATTATGTAAACATTATCTAGAAGATTGTATAGAAGATTGTATAGTTATAGAAATCATAAAAATCCCTAATTTCTAGGGATTAGAATAAGATACAGATTTTCATGTATCTTAGGGAATCTGTTCCTATAGTTAGTATAGACAATTGTATATATAGACTATGATTGTAACATACGGTTTTATGAGAATGAAATTATTCTTCTATGCCAATATTTAACATGGTATCAGAGCTGTTGGCTCTTTCCTAAAAACTCTGATTCTTTCTCTGGTCATACTGACCGAGAGCCTCATCTCTATTGTTCCTCTCAATGTCCTAGCCTGATCACTCAAATTTTCTTGCTCCTCCTTAGTCCTACCTAATCAATCATGTCGGAATCACCTAGCAGTTCTGCTGGAATAATCAGCCCTACAGTCGAGAATACTACTGTTGCTATACCTGGAGATTTGCAGAATATTCAAGCTGCATACCAATTGAATGGGAAGAACTATTTAAAGTGGTCACAATTGGTCCGCACATTCCTAAAGGGGAGAGGGAAATTGAGCCATTTAATGGGCATTGGTCTGTTGAGACTCGTAAAAATCAGTAGTACGTTAGGAAGAGAAGGGGGTGGGCAGATCGGTAATTTGGAGAGATATGAGGCTGAGATGGTTAGTTAGTTAGAGAGG
>JANZLX010000008.1:27298394-27318381 GCA_025531955.1 Erythroxylum orinocense | reverse complement strand
GTATGTGAACTTTATGGTTACTGTAAAATATTGTTAAATGATTGTAATAACTGCAAATGTTTTCTACTGTCTACTGTCTTTGCCGCGCTAATGTATGTTTAAAAAAAATGTTATACTGAGTTTTCACCGACTGATGTAGTACGCCACCCTCGCGGGACACGGACTCGGATATCACCAACGATATCGGGTTCGGGTCACTCAGGAGTGAGGTGTTACAAATGAAAACCGTTTGCATAAATTCAATAGAAAGAACACTCACATGTCATCAATTCTTTTACAAAGAATTAAATCATATAAAACAATTAAAATATACTCACAATTTGTTAGTTTCCTTTTTACCACTTCAAAACCCTTTAGTTGGCTTCAATTTTTGTCCCAAAAACCTAATACCAATATATTCAACTCCTTAATACATTTTTCAATTAAATATACCATAAACCATGTCAACTTTGTTACTTTCCACATACCCTCCACTTCTTTAATCACATTCACATGGTTATTACTTCATAACCATATTTTTATACTAAAAATTCCCTTAAGGCTAAACTTAACATATTATACATTAAATTCTTCCAATTCAATTTCATTTGATTTCTAACACTTAAAACCAATCCAAATTCACAACCATGACATTTTAATACACACTTTTAAGCTATAAAATTTCATTAACAAATCTTTTACAAAATCAAGCACTCTAGGCCGAATTTCTACCAAAACCAATTCCAAATCAATTATTTTTCATCTCTTTACTTCATCAGCATCACAATAATGCTATAAACATCATAAAACATGAAAATAGAATTTTGGATTATAACACGTTAAAACCCCTAACCTTGGCAGAAAACTCATCTAATCATTTCCATGATTTTTCTTTCATTCTTTCATCATTAAACTAACTTTCTAATGTCATTCATTAATCTTAAATCATCAAATGACAAAATAAAACACTTTAGGCAATAAATCTCACCTTTGACCAAGGCTTCACACATTAGGTTTTCTTGATTTCTTCTCCCAGTTGCTTCCAATGTAATAAAACCTTGATATTACATCAAAAGGGTGCAATTTACACAATCAAAATCAAATCTAACCTATAACCTAACAGATCAATTTTTTTTCAACAAGATAAGTAAGCTTACCTACCCATTTTCTTCTTCCTCTTTACTTAGATAGTTATGAAATCTTGTTAGATGCTTGATTGGAGGTAGAAGAGCATGAAAAATGGTTTCGATCACTCCTCCATGGCCATAGCCGAACCTCTCTCTTCTCCTTTCTCTTTTCTTTTCTTTTTTCCCTCTTTCTTGATGTTTCTCTCATCAATGGCTAGCCACCAACGTTTAAAGATGAAGGTTTTGTTGAATTACAATCTTGCCCCCATTTCCATTATAATACACCTTTATCCTTAATAACATCTTATAATTACAACTTTACCAAAATATCTCATGTTTACCCTTTTACCCATGCCACTTGTCACCATTTAGTTAGTTCTCTTCTAATGGCTCATCATTCCACTAACATCTTATAAAAATACCAAATTCCTCTTTAATGAATACAAAAAGACCAAATTGCCATTTAATGCATTTAATTCATCAATCAACCGAATTAAATTATGAAAATATTCCACAACCTTCTTATCATCAAATTGACCATAAAATACTCGAATTAGGATACACATTGATTGGACATAAAATACTTATTGATTGGATGATTTTAAAAAACTTCGAATGGGTTTAAAATCCTCAATACACATTGACAATGCGACGTAACGCTAATCAAAATAAATTAGACCTATTACTGTAGCAGTGGTGAGTTTAGGTCGATCTTACAAAGAGTATGTAAAGTTATCGAAATGAAAATAATAGGTGTTTAGGTTTAGGGGTTTTTGATTTTAGAAATAAGAAAATAAAATAAAGCTAAAATAACTACCAAAAGCAACGTAAAGAAAACATGTAAAAAATGACAAAAGTGGGAAATTCAGTAGGGACCCAGTTCTTTGGTGCAATCTTAGCCTACACCCTAATTAAACATATTTTATTAATTTGTTATTCTCAAACCTCTCCTAGCAACTATTAATCGTGGGTTAATAATTAACCCGAATTTTCCCTTAGATAGTGTTTAATTAAGATATGAGCGTTAATTAAACCTAACCACTAAATAATCTAGGATATGATCTCTCGATTCAATTGGGCAGTAACATTACGAATTAGGAAAACCAATTAATTAAGGCAATAATCACATACGATGTGTCATTTAACCTAGTTTATTTTATCCCTAATGATTACGAATCATTAGTCGTTACATATGAATTTCAAATATAACAATTACGAATTATATCGAAAATCTAGCAATGAGTTTGTAAATAAACAATCTAATGAGCGCATTCAAATCATCTTTTGGCGATACCTAATGGGTTCATACACAAATAATACGCCATCAATAACTTTCATTCAAAGTGCATAGCCACTTATTATATTCATTAGATCTGAGTCTGACATTCAACATACAGTTGAGAACACATTTCATATTGCACATTCAATTTGAAAACACTTCTAATACAATCCCGAATATCAAACTCCTTGGACTAACAATGTCTAGAATATCACAATCATATCAATAACATTTCAATATCTGAAAGTTAATAAAAAATAATTCAAACATAGTGAGAAAACAACTAGCATAACTCACAGTACGCTCCAGATAGCTATTGTTTTGACGATCCGGTAATATCTGGATATGAACGCTCAATTTGTGCTTCTATATCATGCAATACACACATATTTCCACATTACTAACTTGTTTAATGAAATGAGTACTCAATCATACACATGTATACGTGTTATTTTTATTGCATGCTCAATTGACTATCTCGGGAATGTATCCTTATTCACAAGTCTTGATCATTCATTCATTATAGCTTGTATATATCTAGTTTGCAATTAGTTTTAAGCCTTAAGTAAGTTTGGTTACCCTCAAATCATCAATCATACATTCATCAATCAGTTCCTAGCATTATATATTCACACAATTTCCCAATTCTCATTCAACCATATCTATTTCATTACTTATATCCTTTGGATTACATTTACATTCATAAGAACATTTTTATACTATTAACAACTCATACTTCCCAAATTCATATAAATTGATATCAAACAATCCATTCCTTAATTTAGAACTTCAATTAACAACTTAAACCTATCAAACACTTAATCACTTAATCAAGTAACTTTTTAGGTTCATTTCAAGCCCCAATCATGCCCCAATGCACCAAAGTAAAGCAACTTATCCTTATGTAGTTCAAATATCACACAAAATTGAAAATTTCTCACTTCCATGCATTGCCCACGATCGTGGGAAGGAGCTTATGTAGCTCCCACCATTGTGGGATGAGTAAACCGAAGGTTCACCCCCCTTTTCCTTCAAAATTTTCTAGCTTTTCTCACCTTCATACCAAATTCATACATCTTCATCATAGTCCATTAGTTATACCTCATTTATACCTTAATTATACTTCAAATCCTCATCAATTTGATATCCAATTCCATTTCAAATCATTCATTTGATAGCTCACAAATTATGGTCTTTTATGCATCAAATTCAAAATAGAAACCATCATTCATTTGATCATATATGTAGTCCTAGTTCTTTCCCATTTCAAGATCACTATATTAGCACCTTTCTTTAACATAAATTCACCTTCATTATACCTCAAATCCCAATTTAATTCATCCATAAAACAACCTATAGCCTACGGTTTTCATACATCTAGAATAAAGCATGAAAGTATCCAATTCATGCATCATTTTTTCCAGCACAATTCATAATGAACACCATATATAATTCATCCCAATTCAATCATCATAACCCTTCTTTTATAACACACCTTAAAGATCAATCTTTTACTTACTTGTCTAGATCAAATTTCTAGCTAAAATATCAAGCTAATTAAGCTCTCCATGTATGCAAAGAAATAGGTTGGTTTTTGGCTAAGGTAAAAGACCACAATAAGAACTACAATATTCTGGTTCTATAGCTATCTTATGAAGGATAAAAGCATGGATTTGTTGTGGCAATTGATGATAATTGAAGCAAAACTCTAGAACTATGGAAAAGAGTGTATTTCAGTGGAGAGACTAAGGAAAGAAGAGAAATAAACTTAGTAGAAACAATTCTGCATTAGCTTGACACATTAGGTGCTAGGAGTCACCTTTTCCTAATAACATTTGTCCTTAAGCATGCATCCCATTTGTTCACTCCATAACCTGCCAAATGTCACCTAGTTACTAGTCCATTTGTCACTTATTCATTGCTGCCATTTATCAGTTATATTATAAATCAATACTCACCAAGAATTCTAAATCAAAACTTATATTATAAATAATAATATACAATTAATCAAACAATACTCAATGATTACTCAAAAACTACCAATGAATAATTCATCTCAGTATTAATTACTTGCATGTCTATTTCAAATATGTTTTTAGTAACTTTCTATCAATACAATGACTCTAAAAAAAATTTATTCATTTAAAAAGGATCTATTTATATTTTAAGGCTCTAAAATAGCCATTAAAATCTCCAAATACCCATAAGAGTCTTCAATAGCGATGTTTTTATTATAAAAATTATCATTGATCGTATTATATAGAGGAGCAGTTAGATGGACACTTCAAATTAGAATATCTTTTAGTGATTACTTGGAGAAGGATAGTTAGATGGACACTTCAAATTAGGATATCTTTTAGCGATTACTTAGAGAAGGATAGTTGTCAACCTTTTAAACTATGGGATCAGTCAACATTGACTTTGTTATTTCTACAGATTCTTTAAACATTCTTAAGCTTCTTAAACATAATAACTACTTAGCTCTTCATAGATCATGTGGGTAATCTAATGACCTCTTTTGGATATATAGGGGTTAGAAAATCCACTTGTTTGATAATTAGTCCTAACAAATGATTCAACAGATGACATACTCTTTTCATGAATATGATCTACTGTGACTTTGAGGAAATGTCATGCTTCTTTGTTTCTTGTAAGGCCTATATTAAATTAAAGCAAGTTGCTTTTATGATTATAATGAGACACATGGTAATTTTAAGCTTTTTCATATTATTTTATTGATAAAGAGCTCTATATGAAAGAGAATGATATTCCTTGCTTTGAGATAACATTGTATAAAAGATGTACCTAATTTTGGCATGAATGGCATGGCCTCTCGATTTAGAATGTGGCCCATATATGAACCCATAACATTTTTTTATTTCTTGAGGATTAGAGGATAATGGATGAGCATGTCATTTTTGTACACAGTTGAAAGATGCAACATGCTTATGTCATGATTTAGGCATATACTCATTATATAAACACTTTTCCTTTACAAATATTGTTTTCACAGTGGATCATTCACTTCCATAAAGGAAACCAATCACATGCCTATAATGAGCATACTTCTGGATTTCAAGAATGCTATTCAATTTTTCACTTCCTTGAGTGAACATAAAAATGCATCCCACGTGATGCTAAATGAAAGTGTTAGTGCCATATGAAGAGGACCTATAAGAGTATGGCTTATAAGCATTTTTAGCTATCCATTAATCATGCGGCTAATATAATGCTCACTTTGGATAGGGGTTAGGAAATCTCCTTATGTGATAATTAGTCCTAACAAATGATTTAACATATGATATGCTTTTTTCATGAATATATGATCTATGGTGTTTTTTAGGAAATGGCATACTTCATTGATTTTTATAAGGCCTATATTAAATGAGAGCAAGTTGCTTTTATGATTACAAGAAGACATATAATAATTTTAATCTTGTTTCATATTATGTATATTATAAATAGAATTATATGAATTAGAATGATTTTGTATGCTTGGAGAACACCTTGTGGCATGCACCTATTCTGAAATGACTAGGTGTATCTGATCCAACTGCAAAGTTCCCATGGAGCTAAGCTTATTGCCTTTTTTATTGAAAAGCTTTTATTCAACATAAAAAGATATAAGTAGTGGAGTTTTTAAAACCATTTTATTAAAAATTTTGGCAGCACAACAATTTTATTTTGGCATCCCAAAAATTTTCAAAATCCCTGTAAAGGTTCAAAACACTTGTTCAAAACACTTCTATAATCACATTAAAATCTCCACTACAAATTTTGGACTTTAAGTCCACTCACAAGCAATCTCAACATTCACCTCAATAAACTTTAAAAAGATAAAATGTATTCATGCATTTCATTAAAAACCTTTATATACATCCATTCTTTACAAAAATTTACATTCCAAAATATGTTCAAAGATATGCAATATTTCCCAAAATCCCACAAAAATCATCATTTATCTTAAATACATCTATCCCGCACAACAACTTTTAAAAATTAGAAATTTAATCTAGGAAAACTTACCACTTTTTCCTCCAATCTTTTGGGTAATTGGTAAGCTTCAATTCTTGATCAAGATCTCTCCACTTCCGACTCAAAACCCATAAAAAATGGTAGCCATATTCTTCTTCTCTCCTTGGTTGTAAGTCACTTTAGCTTCTCCTCTGTTTTTTTTTTGCTTTTGGACACTCACGACTACACCAAAAGAATCAAGCAATTTGTCTTAGGTCTTGCTTTTTATACTCTTTAATGTTTTACATATGTCACCTTCCTATTAGTGCACTCTAATGACTCATTAATCTACTAAATTTTATACTAAAAAGACCAAATTGTCCTTTATGAGCTTAATTCACCATCTAATGGAATTAAGTTTCAAAAATATTTCATAACCGTCTTATTATCAAATTGAGCATGAAATACTCTAATTAGGGTCAATACTTATTGATTGAATTTTTTATTTTTTTTGAATGAGTTTAAACTCATCAATACCCATTATTTTCTAAAAGGGCATTTTAGTCCTAAAATTTTGAAACTCCCGAAATTCATCCAATCGTACTTTTTTTCTATCTGTTTCAATATGATTAAACTATAATACTTGTTTTGAATATTTTTCAATATTTCAAGTTTGAGTCCCTAAAAAAATCACTATTAACTTGAATTCACTATTCATATAAAATCACTGTTCACCAAAAATAAAAATTTATATTCAATGAAAGGAAAAGTTCAGAGTTTTACACCTTGCATAAAAAATTGTACCTATTTTTTGCTTGAGTGACATAGACGCGTGGTTTAGAATGTGACTCATATATGAACAAATAGAATTTTTTTATTGCGTGAGGCCTAAAAGATGATGAATTAGCAAGTCATTTGTACACATTCAAAAGATACAATATGCTTATGTGATGACTTAGGTATAGATTTATTATGTAAATACTTACCCTTATTATGTAAATACTTACCGTTCATAAAAATATTCTTCGATGGATGGTTCACTTTCAAAATTGAAACCAATCTTATGCCTATCCTTAGCGTACTTTTGGATTTCAAGAATGCTATTTAATTTTTCATTTCCTAGAGTGAACATTAGAAATACATCTTACGTTATTCAAAATGAAAGTCTTAGTGTTATGTGAAGAAGACTTACAAGAGTATAACTTAGAAGCATTTTTATCTCTTCATAAATCATGTGAGTAATATAAAGCTCTCTTTGGATATATGGGGTATCTCCTTATGTGATATTTAATCCAAATTTTTTTTAACATATGACATACTCTTTTAATGAAAATATGACGTATGATAATTTTGAGGAAATGTCATGCATCTTTATTTTTTATAAGGCCTATATTCAATGAGAGCAAGCTGCTTTTATGATTATAATAAGACATATAATAATTCGAAGCTTGTTTCATATTATTTTTTATGATAAAGAGGCCTATATGAATGAGGGTAATGTTGCATGTTTTGAGATTATCTTATTTTAATGACATGCGCTTTTAGTTTAGAATGTGACTCATATATGAGCACAAAGTATTTTTATTGTTCAAGGCTTAGAAGATGATGGATGTGCATTTCATTTTTGTAAATATTTAAAAGATACAATATGCTTATACAATGATTTAGGTATAGACTGATTTTGTAAATACTTATCCTTTAAAAAATTGTATTGATATGATGATGCACTTTTATAAGTTAAACTAATCTCATGCCTATAATTAGCCTAATTTTGGGTTTTAAGGATTCTATTCAATTTTCACTTCCTTTAGCAAACATAAAAATGCATCTAATTTGATGCAAAATGAAAGTGCTAGTGCCATGTGAAGAAATGATTGGATGAGTTTTTGGCCATGGCTAGGGTTGTTAATGTGATATGATCCAAACTCATATTTGTTGTTTTTGTGATCTTTATAGCATGAAAGGTAAACAATCTAATAGATTATGTAAAACAATCAAATCAGTAATGTATACAATGAGAGATCTCGTGTGAGGACTCGATTATCTATTAAAGTTCTTAAGATCTAATTGGATGTGTGGGTTGTTTGCTAATTGAGATATTGCAAATTCCACAATACAATTCAATTATGGTTTATGATCTAGGGTTAAATGTTTATAACTCGAGAGAGAGTAATCACCCTTTGAACTTCTAAGATCGATGTCGAATTAATTCAAGAGTGATTAAGTTAGCATTAGATGATAAGATAAATCCTCTTCTCTCATAACTGGTTAATCTTCCTTGTGTGAATTTTCAATTGTTAATTGTTTGTGCTCAATTTTGATTTCTTTGTGTTAATTTTATAATTTCACTTTCAATTAGTCCATATTCAATTGCTTAATTTTTTGCTCATTTTTATTTTTAGTTTAACTACACTTTTAGGCTTTAGACAAATTAATATTTAATTAGTTCACTAATTCTTTGTGGGATTGACACCTCATATACTATGCGACAACCTGTACGCTTATGAAAAATTGAGAGTTTTATAAGATTAAAACTTGCTCAACATTTACCAAGAAAATATACTCTCCAAGAAAAGATGAACATTACTAATTGCAATTAAGCAATATAAAAGCAGTTTTAGAAACATAACAAACACTCTAATTTTTTCTCCAAAACCAATAAAAGTTACAAAATTAATTTTTTTATATAACTCGTTGATATATCAATTGTGTTGTACAATAGTTCATTGAAGAGTGAACTGACCAACGATCATAGTTATCACTACAAACCAAGTCTTTTTTTCAACTTCTTCTCGATTCATCAGCAATTCAAAGTGCATGCAGATTATTTTTGCTACTATGAATATCTTGAAAATGTATTATTGTAGTAGGTATGCACTATATAAGATAGAGAGTAGCACTTGCAATGAACAATAATGTTAATCTCACCAAAAAAAAGCATAAGACCAATAATAAATCAATAAGAGTGAGTATGAAACATACCTCAAGAGCATGGTGTTTTACTGCCTTTATTTGCAATTTTGTCAATTTAAAAAAAAACATGTCATATATAGTTGAGGTTTTAAATCCACTAACTTATAAAGGAAAAAAATTGTTTCCTAATACAAAAGTTTGCTTCAATATTAAAATTAGGGACCAATGATACTAAAAAGGAAATGTTAACCATTTTATGAGAAAAATGATAGTATTTTTATTTATGGGGATACACCTTAAGCCTTGTAAGGGACGTGGGCCTTTTAACCACACCATACTGAATAATCTAAGGTCACACTTATCATTCTTGGATTCAAGCCTAATTTAATTTTAGGCATTTTTTATAATACAAATCAAATGTAAATTATTTGTCAAATCAATTTTATTGTATGCCTTATCTAGATTCATAAAATTAATTTTAAATATATTTTTAAATTTCTAAAATATAAATTAGAGGCCCATAAATTATTTCAAAAGTCTCATAAAAAATTAAACAAAAAGTTTGACACTTTAGGACTTTGATGTTTTATGACTTTGTCAAGAATATTTTTTAAACATTCTCACATTAATATATATGAATACATCTTTTTTGGAAATTAAAGAATGGAATTAGTTAAGGTAAAAGCCTAAAATACTCTATTTGAATACAAGAAACATTTTCTATAAAAGATTAAAAAAAGATCTTATTATCTTCGCTACTATAGAAGAATTAAAATAAGCTAGCTATGAAGACTAGGTGGTTAAGATATATGAAGAGAGCTTGAGAGTGGATCCTTTTGTCATGATTATCTCCTTGATATGGTGAATGATCTTCAATTGAAGCCTTATCCATTGATTGTTCCCTAAAAGTCATAAAGTTCCTCTCATGCCAAATCCAATAAATTAGAAAGGACCAGGCTACTTAGAACAATTTTCTATCAACCTTCCTCATTTCTGGTGGCTTAAGGATCTATTGGACTATATGCTTCCATTACATCTTATCAAGATGTCCCTTTAAATGGTGTTTATAAAGGAGCATATAAAGAAAAGATGACTAACTGTTTCATCACTCTCATTGCAAAGTTTATAGGTGGAATTCATAATAGAGTGGATTCAAAAATGAATCCTATCTAAGGTGGAAAATATTTCCTTAATAGTTAACCATAATGTGAAAGAGATTTTAGTAGGAAGTAGATTATTCCAAAGAAGATTAAACTAGGGTACTTTAGTTTTAGTAGGTCAAAGATTATGTTTGTATGACTTTGTGGAGAAAATACCTGAGGAATATACTTTCTAAATGGCCTTATCCTAAGCTGAAGAATTAGTTTGATAGTTTGGAGCCCAGTTAGCAAGAGAATCTACAAACCTTTATGCTCTTATCCAATTATTGGAGTAGATTAGTGAATTAACCTTTGCATCAGCTGGAAAAAAATCCTAAGAGCATTATAATTAGGAAGCTGGAATAATAGAACCCTAGGACTCTAGTTATCAAACTGTAATAAGGATGAAGAGCCATATCCAATTTTGATTTTAATAAGAGATTAAAAAGAGGATATGAGTTGAAGTATTTGATTCATTTTCTAAGAGGAATTGCTTTTTCTTTGTCATTCAAGATTTTCCTACCTTTGAAATAATATCTATTCACTCATCTAACCCAAAGTGAGGATTTATTCGTAATAATTCTCCAAGCATACCTTTCTAAGAGAGTAGAATTCATTTCCTGTAAGGAGATGAGTCCTAAGCCACCCTCCTTCTTAGATAACTGCATTACAGGACAAGATAGTTAACTTTGAAGAATGGTTTGGTGAACATGTCTCTAGTCGATCCACAGAAAATTCCTCATCATATTCTCAATATTATTGATGAGATTTTGGGGGATTGGGAAGTGTGAGGCTCAATATAGGACCAGATTTGATAACACTAATGTTAGTAGTTGTAATCTACCTAAGAAAGAAAGCACTTTACTCTTTTTGTTACTAATCTTGGAACTATTTTTTCATATAGCACCTAATTATCTATATAGGAGAGCTTCCTTGGGGTTATTAGTACTCCAAAGTTCCTAATAAGAAGAAAAGCAAGAGGGATTCCTATTAACTCCATAAATTCTCTTCCCAAGTATTCATAATCCATATAGAGAATTATTAAACTTTTCCTTTGTTTATGCTTAAACCAGATAGTATGATGAATTGTTCTAAAGATTCCATCAAGCATTGGAGTGAGGTTTTATTCCCTTTATAGAAGGGGAGCACATCATTAGCAAAGGAGAGTATGTGAATTTCTGTTGAATACATTTCTTGTGAAATTTGAATTCATTCTACTTGACAGCCTTGTATTTAATAGTTCTTGTGACCATTTCTGTAGCGACAGTGAAGAGTTAAGGGGACAAAAGGTCCCCTTGCCTCAATCCTTTTGCACCTTAGGATAAAAAAGATGTTTACCCATTTATCATTACACACTAAGAAGTGGTACTAATGTAGGCTTAAATTTAGGAGATATAATTAGGTGGAAATCCCATTCTCTGGATGATTACACGTAGGAGGTCTTAATCCAAAGAATTAAAAGCCTTGTGGATGCCAATTTTAAATGCACAGTTCCTCCTAGTACTCTTGACATTATATTGCTTAAATAGATACTGAGAAATAAATATATTATCACTAATTTTTCTACAACTATGATAGTAGCTTGGGGAGAGCTAATGATATCAAGTATGATAGTTTTAAATCTCTCAGCTAGGACCTTAGAGGTAATTTTATAAAAAGTGGGCAATAGGATATTGGTTTATAATCCCTTAATGTAATTGGGCAGGGAACTTTCAGTACCAAATATAAAAAGTTTTTTTCCATTCCTTCAGCATTTTAGCATTGGAGAAAAATTCTTTAATTACATCACACAGGTCCTTCCTGATCAAAAGTCAAGCCTCATAGAAAAACAACCTATTAAAGTCATCAATTTCGGGAGCTTTACTTGGGTTAGTACTTAATACAACTTTATTAATTTCTTCTAAGGTAATAGGAATACCTAGTATCTTACGTTGATGAGGGGTAAGGAGGTCAAGTACAATGTGATCCAAATAGCGTAAGGGATGTACTACTTCTACCCTAGTTCCCATAATATCTAAAAAGTAACTTTTAGGATAATTAAGAAGTTCATCCTGCTTTATATCCAAATTACCACACTCATCTAGTAGAGAATGAATCTAGTTTTTTTTTTCTCTTCGAAAGCAAGCTCCTATGGATGTAGTGATTGAGTCACCTTCCTTTAACCAAATTACTCTCGACTTTTTTCTCAAGATAGAATTGTGGATATGTAAAGCATCAAGATAGGTGTTTAGTTCCTCTTTCTATTTTGTTTTCTTTGTCTTGTGACTTTAGGTGTGGATTAAGAAAGAACCCATTTTAACTCCTTTTTTTATAGAAAGTAATTTCATTTAGAATTGGTAGGATTTAAAACCATAAACCTGAATGTTGAGTCCCCTAGTAATTGCTTCATTGAAGCCCTCCTGATATGTGCTTAGTTTATTGTTTAATTATTTCATAACACTTAGTAATTAATGATATGAAATTACTTGAGATACTCACTTTGAGTCATATGTGATTTTAGGCACAATTCGGAATAAAAGAAGTTAAAGTGAGTCAAAAGTACGATATTTGGGCCATTTTTTGAAGATTAATTTTCACTTGTCTTTATTGAGCAAGAAGAAGAAAATTTAAAGACAAGAAAAATAGAAACATGAATAAATCAAAGTTGCTCAAGGTTGTTATGCATGGACCGTGCAAAGTGTATGTGAATTTAATGTTTTGCATGGCCATGCACACCATTAATTTAATTAATGAAGCCAAGGATGATGGACAGAAGCCTATGCAACGTGTTTTATGATAATTAAATGAAGACAAGGCAGTTGGGACAAGAAGCACACCAAAACTACAGCAACATATGAGCTAAATAGTGCAGTCGCTGGAAGCATGGGCCAAAAACACATAGTGCAGAATCAAGGCACAGCTGGACCAAAATGACGTAGCAAGGAATATAATCAAAAAAAGGAGTGTTAGGTATTAAAAGAAACAAAAGAGGATGCATGTGTTATAAGAAAAATGAGAACAGTGTTTCATGCAAACGTTGCTTACGTGAATAGTGTAAATGTTATTTGTGTTTCACTCAAATAGTAAGGAGAAAAATGTAGGGTGAAGGAGAAAAATGCAGATGTACAGTGAAGGGAATAAAAATATAGTCGTTGGGCTAAAGACTAAAAATAAAAAATAAAAATAGTAGCAGAAATCGGGGCGAAAAATATGATAGAAAAGGATGCGTTCTTAGGTAGTGACATTCGCGTGAAGCAATTTGAGAGTAAAATAAGTTTTTTCAATTGAAGGAGTTCAGGAACTTTGGGGGCTCTGGGAGAGCACAAAGATGGAGGTAAGCTCTCCACCATGAGGAAACCCATGGAAGGTAGCTTTCTAATGTCGGTTCAATGGGGATATCGACACCAATGACCCGGTTAAGCACTCTTTCTTTGTTTTTGTTGTTTCTTTCTCTCGTATTGAATTGATTATGTTATCCTAAGTTAATTGATTTGAGTTTTGTGTATGGATAATTATATTCTCATTATTGTTAGATTATTTGTGTATGAACCTATTGGGTATTATAAAAAGATTATTCGAACGCGTTCATTGGATCGTTTTATTATAAACCCATTGCTAAACTTTCATTATAATTAGTAATTGTTATATTTGAAATTCATTTGTAGTATCTAATGGTTCATAATCATTAGGGATAACATAACCTAAGTTAAATGATGCATCGTATGTGGTTATTGCCTTGGTTAATTGATTTTCCTAATTCGTAATGCTACTACCCTATTGAATATAGAGATCATATCCTAGGTTATTTGGTAGTTAAGTTTAATTAACGATTGTATCTTAATTAAACACTACCTAAGGGAAAACTTGAGTTAATTATTAACCTATGATTAACAGTTTCTGGGAGAGGTTTGAGAACAACAAATCATTGAAAAATGTTTAATTAGGGTGTAGGCTAAGATTGAACCAAAGAACCAGATTCCCAACAAATTCACCACTTTTTATCATTTTTCGTATATTTTCTTTAATTTGTTTTCATTAGGTTAGTTTTATTTTATTTTATTACTTTTTAAAAACCAACCCACCTCCTACAAAACCTAAACACTGATTAATTTTATTTCATAAACTTTACACACACTCTCTGTGGGATCGACCTAGACTCACCACTGCTAATAATAGTCTAGTTTATTTTGACTAGCATTACGACACGCTATCAATACCTTGTTAGCTAGATAATTGAAGAATCTGAATGGAGTGATCCTTTCCATGTCAGGCCTCAATCCATAAACCAACATTGGACAATGATCTAAGCATCATAGAAATATGCCTTGTAACTTCGGAATTTATAGAACCAATCTTAGTTAGCAAGCCCTCTATCTGGCTTCCTCTTTATATGCCAATCTCCCCCCTTCTTATTACTCCAAGTGAAATGGAATCCTCTAGAGCTTAAATCATTTACTTTTATGGATGATAGATAGGAAATTAATTCCTTGCTTGGCCTTAGGTTACACTTGATTCCTTCAGGTTTGGATGTAAAAGTAGTACAATTGAAATCCCCAGGGATTATTCAAAGACCATTAACAAATCCTCTAAAGTCCCCATGTTCTTTCCCAAGTCTTCCCTCTAGAATTCATGATTGGAGGCATAAATATAGTCTATCCATAATATCCCAATCTCCACAGTGTTTATGTTAAAATTAATACCTTACATTAAACTTTGCATTCTTAGTCCCTTAACCTAGTTTAGGCAATAAGCAACCATTATCCTCCCCGTAGATGGAGAGCATGATAAGTAAATAACTTATATTTATTCAAGAATGAGGATTTAGTTCAAGCTTCAACACTTAAATCAAGGGATTATTGGCATTAATAAAATTATTTATTAGAATATAGTTTTAGGATTATTCATACCTCTTGTATTCCAAACCAAAATAGTTACATTAAGTGTGTTTGTTGGATTTTTTTGGCCTTATTCCCTAATCTCCTTCTCTCCACTATATTAAACTCTTTTTGAGGATTCTCAGTTAATCTGCTTACTTATAGAGTCTCTTTGGATACATCTAAAGCCTTAACGATCTCCAATGATTCCACATTCATTTACTGATCATATTGAATTGGAAGAGCTTCCTCTAAGGATTCCACACTCCTCTGCTAGTTACATTGTATTGGGAGAGCTTCATCAGTAGCATCAAGTGCCTCTAGTGTTAGAATGTTGATTAAACTTAGGTTAGATTGGATGTCATCATGTTCCCTTACATTTTCTTACATTAAGGAGATAATATATTATTATTAGGTTCTAGTTCCTTCTCCTCCCTAGGTGCTCCCATAAGCTCCTCATAATCTCCTTTAGAGAAAATTTTACCTATTAGACATCATTACTTTCCTAGAGCAGCTAGTGAGGGACACCATTGGTATGAAACTTTAATAATATCTAACATAAGTTGGTCCCCTTCACCCAATCAAAGCAAGGGAATTACCTTTAGAAGCTCTTTAGTTACATCAACATTTATGCACAACTATGCATATCTAACGCATTTGCTTGGCAAAGTTAACTCATCTATCCATATTGGCTTGCCAATGTAATTCACAAAGGAACTTAATCCATCAGTGTTACAATTTGGTGAAAATTAACCCACAGTGGGACTTGCTTTTGATGGATTTCTTCAAGTTTAATTCCTAACCTCCAAATATATAGGGTGGTTATTAACGTTCGAAGGAACCATTTCGATTATGGCCTGAGTAGAAGATGAATTAGAAAATCTGAACATTAAAAGGTGGTCCTCGTTTAGCAATACGTCCAGCAAGCCTCAGTTCTTCCATTATTTCAGTGATTCTTCCCTAAAAAGAATCTTACCATAGTCAAAGACTAGGAAACTACTCCCTTCTTCATGGTTTATAGAGATAGGGAGACAACCAATTCATCATTCCTCAGATGGGGAGGACAATAATGTATTTTTGTAAAAGAGTCTCCAAAGATAGCTTTCCACAGGTATAACTTAGACTTCAAACTACCCCAGCCTGAATTCTTGTTAGGGAGGAAGGCCTCTTTTGGAGAGGAGTCTTGGAGGGCAAAGGAGGAAATTTGTATAAAGGAGCTCTATCCAAGTCTAAGATATGCACCATTAAAGCCATAGACAGGTGCAAGTAGCAAGGAGTTTCAAAATATAGTTACTAAAAATGATAACTTAAGTGGGAGGGGAAAAGCAAAAGATAAAAATGCCCCTAAACCAACAGCGAAGTGGAAACCAAAAAAAGAAGCTCTAGTAGGAAGAAGTTGATACATGCAACAACTAGATGAAAGAAAAGCCTAGGAAAAGGGGAGGCATGATAAGAAGCTAAGGTTTCAAATGAAGGGCAGTTGCAAAGGAAGAGAGAATGAGGAAATTCTCTCACTAGCCATTATAAATATGTCTATTTTTATTTTATTATCTGATACATTGTTGCATCTATACAAATAATTCTTAGTAGCACATCTATAAAAAAAAAGTTGTTGCCTCGTGCTCAACAAAATATGACATACGAGTACTAATTTTCATGAAAAATATATTTATTTTTAAATATTTTTCTTGATTTTGATGTCAAATTACCTTGTTTTACTTAATTTTTCACTTTTTGGTAATTATGATAAATTGACCATGTGACAAGATTATTCAGAATTGGAGGCTTGATAAGTGTAAATTGCATCATGTTTTAAGGCTTAATTTGATATGTATTTAATTGTTAATTTAATCGCTTAATATATGTTTAGGTTAGAATTGTGTTAGTTTGTTAATTATTTGTGTTTAAGTGTTTGTATCGGTTAGTAGAAGTCTTGGAGCTTAAACATTATGTTTTTAAGGTACTTTGATGTGTTTATTAGTGTTTTAGGGTCAATATCGAAGAACAGAGAAGTTTTGGAGACATTCGGGCTGAAACAATAGCCCACAATCGTGGCACGATCGTGACAGAAGCACCAGAGTTGGCCCATGGTTGTGTCCCACGTGCCACGATCGTCCTGGGCCCACGATCGTGGCCTACATGCCACGATTGTGACAGAAAGCTCAAATGTTGCCTACGATTGTGGCCTGCATTGGGCAGACACGTAGACACTAAAAAACGACAAGTTTTGAGGGATTTTTCTAACCTTTCGGATCCTGAAAAATCGTAAAGTTACTCAGAACATAAAGGATATTTAAAGAACAAGACACGGAGGTAGAGGGAGCTTTGGCATCAGCCATTTTTGAGAAACCATAGAGAGAATTCATCAAGAGATTGAGAAAGAAAATAAAGAAGAGAGAAGTGGAGAGGAAGTTGGCTTGACGTATTTCCCAAATTAGGAGTTTCACGACGTCGCTGTCTGCTATCATCTATTCAGATCGTATTTCCTATTTATTTTTAGTTTTATTATTGTATAGAATTGGAATAATAGTTTGATGATAGGATTTTTTGAATGTTGAGGATGTTCTAAACTTACCTTTGGAGGATTTTTTGAATATTGAGGATGCCCGATATAAGTCAATCTTTTATTTATTTAATTTTGACTAGTTAGAACTTTTAGATTCTTTAATCAAAATCATTTTTTAAGGGAAAGACAATAAGGCAACTAAAGTTTCGCTATTTTTCGTTACTTGTTAAGGAAAAGTATATAGATTAGTAATAGAAAATTTTATAACTTGGATAGAGACTATATTCTACAAAATCACTCTTATTTATTTAGTTTTAGCAAGTTGGTAATTTTAGGTCTTCCAATTCACATGGTTTCCTAGAGATAAATTACTTTATTACTTATCAACGAAAGTGCACTTATTTTAGTTGTGAGTAATAAAAAATTTTAGTAACTTGGATAGATAATATAATCTACAAAATATCACCCTCTAACTATTTGAAAGAGAGGGTCAAAAAATAAAAAAGGAGATTAAAGGACAAAATCAAGTTTAAGGAATGTTAAATCATAATTCAATAAGATCAAATGTGTTACAATTCAACAAATAATACAAAAACAAACTCTTGAAAACAATATACATTATACACATTGGTACTGCAACTTTACTGAACAACATAAATTTTTAATCACCTATTAAATTAGGTTTTGGAATTAAAAACTCTTCTTTTCATTATTATCTATACAAGTGTCTCACAGAATGTCCTGTACAAGTATAAATTTTACTTATGCAAATTCACAAACTTATAAGAAGCAGCCAAATTTTTTAGATTTAGCCCCACATGTCCTTAAATTATTCAAATTCAAGAAAAATGAACGACAATTATTAAATATTATGTATTTAAATTATTGCTTCACCTTAATATTTGAAGGGAGATGCATCATATCTTATATATATATATATATATATATGACATGCAAGGTGATAAGTTTATCTCTCATTAAATTAATGTAAACCGATATTATTTTAAAAGATCAACCCACCTAGCAGCTTAGGCTTAGTCAGTCATAATCAGTATCACTGTCAATTTGGCACTAGAAAAATCATTGTGGACGGGGTATTCAATGCTTTACAAAGGGTTAAAAACAGAAATACTTCAATATTTCAATTCTTCAATGTGATTCCTGTGATGTTTGAATTCTCTATTCTCAAGTTTAACAACAGCAATAAGACAGTTAAACATAAAACCATCCGTAGGAGAGGAACTAACAAAGCCTCCTGACGTCTCCGTTTGCACTATCAATCTTCTTGTTTTTCTTTTCTATCTGACCGACAAAAGACATTGCCGTGTGTTGTTATGTCATAAGCCGCCATGAAGAACTGTACCATGATTAGCTATTTGGTGAAAATCTATTACTTAGCTAGTCTCCTGCAACATACACCTTCTCTGCATAGTATTTTTTCTCGCTAGCCGTCTTCTTCTCGTTGCGTTTCTACATATCATACAAGAGTTAGCCTTCGATTACTTGGGACAAGAAGTATCAAACTTGGTTTTTGTAATTTTCTAATTAGAGCATTCCATAATGAAAAGTATCAAACTCGGTTTTCGCCTTAAGATGCCTCATCATCAACCAATTACTAAATAGTAACATCCAACATCAACATACTACTCACTTTAGATCTAAAAATGATTTAAACAGAGGTTTTCTTAACCATCATTGAAATTTCTGAAGTCACCACAAAACTTCAGGGGCACATAGGATGCAACCAAACTGCGTTATTAGTTAATGGTTAGGTTATGGGCATCAACTTAAATACGTATTGTTTCTACCGTCATGAATAATTTCATATATGTCCAATTCTTTATATAAGTCAAACAACCTACCTACCGTGCATTTAGAAGAATCTAAAATCAAGGCACTAAGGGAATTGAGAATGAGGATGTACCATGTAGGTCCCATGATTTGCAACTATTCTTTGAGCCACTGAGGAAGTAGTTATACTTTTAGGGCTTTCGAGCATCTTGAAAATCCCCGTGTTCTTTGGAACTGAATAGGGGTCAGGACCACTCTGCAAAAAACAACATGAAACTTCAGTTTCAAATGAGGAATACAGATGAACGTAGAGGGATATTAAAGTACATTGAAGAATGAAGCTTACCTTAAACCAGGAGTCACTCTCAGCAACTGTTCCACGTACAACTAAGGAGATGTTGAAAGTAGTAATCTGAACATGTCAAAACAAGGTACTCCTTAGAATT
>JANZLX010000008.1:27271371-27281787 GCA_025531955.1 Erythroxylum orinocense | reverse complement strand
CATGTACAAAATTTCATGTGCAATAAATTCATTTTTCACGATATATGTAAGTCACTATATGCATGGACATGCAAATGAATTTCCCATCTCCCGTGAAACACTCATATTTCCTATTTTACCCTTCCCACTGGTACCGGGATATTACAGTATGTGGGTGTTACATTTTTCGGTATCAGAGCATGGTTTAAGCGATTTTGTTTTAATCAGCGCTTAACTATTGCTTATATTTGGTTGTAAAAGTTGTGTTTTGGCCTAATGCGGTTTGTCCAATATTTTGATTATAGAATTAAAGATGGAAAGATTTCACGAAATCGTTGACGAGGTTGCTGAGAATAATAATCCCGAGCGAATTCGTCCATCGATATCTGGAACCTTTGGGGTCAATCGAAGTGAAGGTGAGGTGCCACCTCATCCTCCAACTCAGGGAGAGACTTTAGTTAAGTTGTCTCAGGATATGATGACATTATTACATCGGATGACTGCACCCACAGCTCCGATTGATTAGCTGAGGAAGTATGGAGCTGAGGAATTTACTGGGACATCTTTGGAGGAATATGAAAGAGCTGAGTACTGGTTAGAGAAAGTAAAGAGGGTGTTAGATGAAATCAATTGTCCACTAGATCAGATGGTGCATTGTGCTGTCTCTCTTCTTCAGAGAGTAGCCTATGAATGGTGGAAGTTCGTTTTGAGGAATCCTCAGCTACCGGTGCCTCTGACTTGGGATTTCTTTACCCAAGAGTTCAAAGCTAAGTATGTTACGAAGGCTTACAGAAAAGAGAAGTGGAAGCAATTTTTGAACCTGAAACAAAGGAACTTTTCAGTTGCTGAGTACGATCGGGAATTCAATCGACTCAGCAAGTATACCCCTCGAACTAGTACTTACTAAGGAGTTCTGGTGTCATTAGTTTGAGGATGGTTTGAATGATTCCATCAAGGAGCATCTGGAGACATTTACCCTTTTGCAGCAAGTGACTTATCATCAGCTAGTGCAAGTTGCTATGAAAATAGAAAGGCAAGAGATTGTTAGGAGAGAAAGGAGTCAACGAAGGGGCTTTGCTAAAGGAGGTTTGTCCTCGGGCAAGCAAAATCAGGAAGGTGCTTCCTCTGCACCAGAAGTTACTCAGAGGTCTGTGACCAGGGGAAGGAGACAAAATTTTCCCTCATCTACTGCAAGGACAAAGGACAGGAATAGAAGGAAAGCAAGAGGAAGAGAAAATTAGTTCAGGGAGAATCTACTGTAGAAAGTAAGTATAGATTAAAAAGATAAAAGAAGGAACTTGATCAAATATCCTTCTCCATACCCTTCAAGGAAGGTGATATCCAGCGACAAAGAGAATCTCACTAGTAAACTGGACTTGAGAAAAGAAGTAAGTAATCAGATAAAGAAGAAGAAAGGAAGGATGAACCAAATAGAACTATCTCACTTACGAGTGTTGGTCGAGGAATGAGACCTTCATAGCCACTGAAGGAATCAAACCTAATTGGGGAAGATGATGGGTAGCGAGAAGTGGAGGAGATGGGAATTTTCTTCTTTAATTCAAACCCCTTCAGCAATCAAGAAACATTGTCGTGTTGTAAATTTAGGGACCTATAAATGAGGTTGTTTTTATTAAGAATGTGGTTAGTAGTCGTTGGGAGGTTTAGCAAAGAAGCATAACTCTGAAAGTTGTTGTACTATTCGTTGACTCATTTTCAATATATACTCCTTTTTTAAAAAAAAATTTACAGATCAAAAACTTGTAGTATCAAAAGGTATCGATGTCATGAGGAATAGGTAAAACTAATTGAACCTAACTTTGTCTAAGGTAATAAAATATGATTTGAGTGAAATATTGATAGAAAATTCAAACAATTAAATAAAATCAATCAAATAACAAATATCAAATAAGTTGTAGCAATTATTTAGGGATGATTAAGAATGAATGCATAGGATTTATTCTTTTGTTATTTTGTTCCCTTAATAACTATTGATCAAATTATGTGCCGATCCTAGATTTTATAAAGGGTTGATTGCTCTCTCACAAAACCTCACCGATTAACCCTTATAGTTTAACTCCAATTGAATATTAAAATTCTAGATTTTGCAACCACTTGATTCACAAAACTTTCTTAACGTTTCAGCTAGATTTGAAGTTATTTATTAAATAATCAAGTTCTCATATAAGATCTCTCTTTGAATGATAATTGTTTTGTTAATTGCTTGAATTATTAAACTACCAACTCTTATTGCACAATTTAATCAGATTACTTTTGACTCACTCTCTTAATTTGTTATCAAAGTATATGCATCCATAATTACAACACCATAATAGTGTATTGAATCAACAAATATCAAAAATCACAAAATAACTATGGAATAAACCCTAATCTAGAAATTAGAGCATCATAAACATAATAGACATCTGGAAAATCAGTTTACACATTAAGTATGATGAAAATAACAAAGGAGAAAGAAAGAAAAACTCTATTCGGAGCTTAATATGGAAAACTGGAAATACAGACGTAGTTTTTGATCTTCCTTGTTTGATCCACTTTTATCAGATGACGAATGCATTTTTTAGTCTTCATATGGTTCTTAAATAGTCTCTAAGGGTCTTGGGGGCAAGGTTTTGAAATCTCTTGTTCTTTACCTATCTGATTTCCAACACTAACAAACACGTAAAACATTTCAAGAAACATATAATTAAGATTGAAAACATGCTCTAAACCACATAAACACTTAGAATATAAATAAACACTCACATTAAGAAAATTCTAAGCCTATACATGCAACAATCATCTAATGATCACCTACAACATATTAAAACACCTATCAAAACATAGTATAAACTACACCTATCAACACCATTTTCAACTTTAAGGGTAAAATCTTAGAGATCATTTTATAAATTATATTATAACAAGAGATTAGCCTTTATTCTCTTAATATTGTAAGATTAGGTCTCTTGGTATAAGGAAAATGTGAGTCTTGTTCAATTCCCTTAACATTCTTCCAGTGCTAAAAAATTCTAAGATAAAATAGGTAACTTTTGTTTTGAGCAAACCTCGTGATATCCTAAAAGAAAAAACATTTAAACCATTAGGCCTTTTTTGATAACTAGTAATAAATAGGGAGGAATAAGATTGCATTCTTAACTCCCTAACTTTTGCTTATTTGGTTGCTAAGAATGGTTAAAATAGGCCATAACAAAATTGGAATGGATTTTGAAAATTCCTATATTTTTATTCCAAATGAGGTGTAGGTATAACTTGGAATATTATGAATAACAAACAACATAGATTATAGTAATATTATTAGGAAATGATCAAGATATTGTTAGTATTTGATTAATTCTTATCATAATATTAATACTAAAATCACATATTATTTTCTTTTATATTTAATGTTTTAATAATTTTTACTTTATTTCATTAATAATATATCAAGTAAAATAAGTTTTTTTTAGTGTCTTTGATTTTATTCTTATCATGGAAGCCATTAAAATTTATTTTAAAAGAATTAGTTTATTGAATCATTGAAAATAATTTTCATTAATTATTTATAAAATACAAAATATTTTGATTAATTGTTTACAAAATAAATCATATAATAACCAAATATGAGTAAACAAATTTCATTGCCACTCCTAATATTTGATATCAAAGATTGACATAACTATTAACCTGTTTAATCACATTCTTAGTGATTATATGCCAGATATGTTTAATCAAGAATTTCCTTCATATGGCCATCATTGCTTTCCATTTTCATTCTTATTTATTTTGTTTTGATTCCTTAATTATTGATTACTAAACAAGGCCTTAGGGCCCAAAGCCTTATTCGAACTTAGGACTATGGAGGGCTTGCTTCATATTTGTTGCACTGAAAGGTATGGTAAGCAATGTAGCTGCTTAATCATGACATGCGTTAAGATGTGTAAACTACATAAATGAGTAGCTATTAGTTTGATTACCTAAGGTGTCGTGAAGGTAAGCAAGAGCCTTTTATTTCAGTGCCTTCTGCTTCTATATCACTCCGCTGTCCTCCTGAGGATGTCATCTTCTTCATTAGTATTTCTAATAGAGAGTAAAGCTTCGTATAAGTTGTTAGTGTTTCTATCCCCCTTCTACAACCATTATACTTTAGATTTTGGCCTTAATATTTAGTTATGGGCCTTTAGAGCTCGAGTGTAGCTCAACAAAGCTATTTTTCCTAAGCTTATTTGATGGGGTCCTTTAGTGCTTAGTATAATTCATTTTGTTCATCCAGAAAGGAGATTAATAGTCAAATGTATTACTTGATCAATGGTTTTGAAACCCAAATCGGACCGGTCAGTTTGATTGGTTCGACTGGTGACCAATAGGTTGTCTGATCCAGATGACCTCTAAAAACTAATTTCCAATTGAACCAGTGAGAACCTATCAATTGACCGGTTAAACCGGGACTGGTCGAACTAGTTGGCCACTGATTCAATGAATTTTTTATTTTTTATTTTGCTTTTTTCTTTCTAAAATGTTGATGAGTTTTTTTATTCTTTCAAAAGTAAAACCCACCTTTTGTCTAGAAATATAACAGAAGTATAGAAATATATATTAATTGGTATATTTTCTATTTTTTAATATTACTAATATTATATATAATTAAATGTAATTATTGCGCAATTATGACGTTAGACCAATTCGACCGGTGGTCGAACCGGTCGAACTGGTGTCCAATAAAGCCTCTGGCTCAACGTCCGGTCCGGGTTTCAAAACCTTGACTTTAGTTGATCAATTGACTCTTTCTTGCAAAAGATAATAATTTGTTGCACCATATATATATATATTATAAATTAATACTCAACAAATTTATAATTGTTCAAATATCAAATTTTAATTAATATATTTTATACAGTCCATGTTATCCATTCCCTGTTGGATGCTTTCAAGTGTTTGGCAACAGAAGCCATGGAACATCATGTTATGTTAAAACCGCAAGGAAATTAAATTTTCATTTTTATTTGCGAAAGAGGAGATTAACAACAGCTTCTAGTAAAAATGACTCCAACATTAAGTTGACTATAACATAACTACAACAGATTGCTGCTCTTTGAAAGAAACCACTTATCCTCCAAAGTCTCTTTTCCCACACATGGGGACAACTGCACGCTTGTAGTATCTTCTTCTTTTCTCTAGCCACACATAATCATGTTTGCATTGCCAAGTCATTCACCAACAATGGTAGTCCAAATTAACCATTAGAACTGATCACCTGAACTATTAAGCTAGTTCAACGTTTAGATTGGGATCTTAGGAAGGCTTTCACTAGTGAAAATCTACTTGACACCAGCAACAATAAGCTCTTACCGCTCATACTGACTGTTGGAAAGGGTTTTGGGTTCTGCTGGTCGTGCACTGCTGGAGTTGATCTGTTCTAGTGTCTCAGCAACTTCAGTCATTGATGGTCGGAGCTTGGAACCTGGTTGAATACATCTTATAGCAAGACGAGCAATGGATGAAGCCTGCTTGAAAGGATACCTTCCCTCAAGTCGGTGATCCATTACACTTTTCAACTTTTTTCTACTTGACAGATATGGTTTAACCCAGTCTACCAGTACACGCTCACCCCTTGGACGTTTATTGTCGACTGATTGTAAGCCCGTCAACATTTCAAGCAGGACAACACCATAACTGTACACGTCACTTTTGACAGTTAAATGTCCTGGTCAATCATTTACATTTTAATGTCATCATGGGTTTAAAGTTGGTTATAATCGCAAAAGCTTAAAGCATGTCCGTAAACAAAAGTTTTCAGACATTCAAGCTGATAATCAAAATGAAAGTACCTGTAGCGATGTATAAGGGATCAGAATAACCCCGTGTGCCCAAGACCCTACTTGTGAAGTGTGATTTATCAGCTGCACCTTCTCCAAATGCCAAGCCAAAGTCTGCTATCTTTGCAGTAAAGGACTAGGAGAAAAGAAATCGTGCAAACCATTACGTCATATTCAATCAAATTCCATCATTATATAAAAGTTAAATTCTTTCGATTGTATTCACACATGAGTTCTTCCATATTAGAATAATGGCCTAATAGATTGGCAGTAACAGAAGACCAAAAGCAAAACGATTTTATGAAGACAGAAAAAGTATGCTCAATCATTGAAGACAGACTAACTGTTTCAACATAGTTTCCAGGCTTTTTTATTGTACCTCGTCAAGAAGTACATTAGAGGACTTGAAATCTCTATAAATCACAGGTTTCTCCAAAGTATGCAAGTAAGCCAGAGCTCGAGCAGTTTCCATAGCAACCTTTAACCTTATCTCCCAAGCAAGTGGCCGAACTGAACCCTCTAACAAAATAGTAAATGAAACAAAAAGGTTATGCCACAAAGAATAAAAGAAGGTGTCTGGAAAATTCATGTGTATTTGAAAAGAAGACACTCATTATGTTAAATAGCATACTTCCAAATAGACGATAGTTTAAGCTTCCATTCTTCATAAACTCATAGACAAGGAGGAACTGATCATCTTCTTTGCAGTATCCTAACAGCTTTACAAGGTTTGGATGAGACAACCTTCCTAAGTAAGTGACCTCCGCCTGCAGCAACAAGAGGACAGCATAAAGCAGCCAACTTGATATTGCTTGAAACAATGAAAGTATGGCATAGCTATGGGGTCCACTGTGTAACTGTATTTGCAAGTGATTGCTAATACAATTGCATGAGGTTAACGGTCCTTGGAACCAAACTATAAGTTTACTCTTTAAACACTATATCAAAACACCTATGGTCTTCAAAATACTAATTTCAGTTATGTCAGGGAACTTAATAGAATTCAAATTTCTAGATGGTATTGCTCTTCCCACCACTTCTCATCAATGGAGAAGGTACAATATTCAAATTCACGTCCTGTGGCTTCATAATTATTACAGTATTCACAGTTCTTCAATTAATGTCATATATAACAGAAAACAACAGATAGCTTACTCATGGAGTACTGGTTAAAAGAAGTTAAAAGAAATAGCAGAGGAAACACTAGGCATTCTTTCAACAGATCACTCCTCTTGATAGACCAAGATGACGATAATCTTTTGAAAAATCAAATTTCCTTCTTTTAACGGTCTAACATCAAAGATTTCCAGATATTTGACTAGAAATTAGGATGTATTTAGAATGCCAGTTTTCTGAGATCAGTATACATACAATAAAAAATGTAAAATCTTGTGTATAACCTTGGTCGCATGTCCATAAGCAAAAGATAGCTTCCGCCAAGAGCAGATTGCAATACCATAAAAATGCACAAGCCAGTTTTCCACCTAAGGCCTACAAACACCCCCTTTTCAAAGAGTGCCTTTGGTTACCAAGTTCCAGCTCAGGCCACAGGAAAGTTTTAAAACTCCTCTGAAAAGAAATAAGGTGCTGCAAGTGGTTCTTATTTTCCATTTGAAAAGGTTTGGAAAAGCTTAAGTGCTTCCAAACACCTGAAAACCCCTCAACAAGTTGTCCATACTATTGCACTAGAATAGTTAAAGTCCATAGATAGCTTTTAATGTGAGTAATATGATGAGAAATTACATCCCCTGCCTTCTGTGGTATTTCACAGAACAAAAATGTTAAAAAAAAAAAGTTGGGGTCCATGTAGAGATGTAGGACAACACAAATGGAGGATGAATTCAAACAAATAGGAAATTGTTAGCATGAGAAAATTTCAATATCATTGGCAAACTCCCATTATTTATGATGTCTCTTCTTCTCTCACACTGAACACAATGAAGAGGAGCATTCAACACTAGGTCATTCTTTGTCCGCAGCTATTAGTCTTCTTCATCTTAGAACTAAGGGGTCAAAACCTACCATGTTGCAGTTTGATTATTCATCATAGAAGAATCAAAATTGTATCAATTCAAATATTGTTAACCAGGTTAATTCTTAATCCAAACATAAGACCATAATCATGCTAATTTTAATATTGGAAAATGTGTTGTTCTCTCTTTGAGAGAGATGACATGTTTTAAAATTTCAAAGAATTGTTACTTCCTTCAATTAGAAAAGAGATCAAGGGGAAAACAGAGAGACAGACCTCCTTTTGCAATATGGAGGATATAATGCCCTAATTAATCCGATGGAGCGATCTCTTTTATCACAACCACCACATAAAGATCTTTAATAAATCAGCAAACCTTGTTATTACCAACTCTTCCGTTTTACTACCAACGACTTGTAAAATTGTTGCTTCATAACATAATATCAGAGTTATAATTACTCTCTTACCAGAAATAAATGGCTTTCTTAAAAGTCCAAATGTTGAAGTCCTACCCAGTTGCTGCAACTCATTAAGTTGTCAAAAATATTATACATCTAATAATATCATACCTAGCAAGTAAATTTGGTTTTTCATTTTCCCCCCAATATTTTCTTTACCCCATGTTTTGTTAATGGATTCTTCTACGACCCATTTTTTATAGACTAATATAGCATTAGACGTTGTACTTCTGTTATCATTTCAGGCATTTATAGTTTTAGGTTAATTCTCAACTACTATAAAAAGGTGGACTGGTGTTAGATGTTAAACTTTTTGTCTCTGACCTTTATAATTCTCTCTCTTCTTTCTCCTCTGACCATATTTCACTTACTGTCTCACATCAATGTGGACAAATCTGTATTATAAATCCACCAGCATCGACGGTGGTAAATTTTTAACTCAAGATCTCTTGGTCACGTAAGGCTTTGTTATCAAGTCAAGAAACCGTTCAACTTAAGTATAAGGTAAAAAAGTGGATTATATGCATTCTAACAATGAAGAACAAACTGGTATTTCACATAGCAACATTTTCAAGTTAACCAAAAAGAATATGCATATGAACATTTCTCGCTTTTAGTATGGTTATATTTCTGCTGTAATAAAAAATTCCAAGGAGGCATGTAACCAAATCTGAATGAAATATGAGCTTTTGAGCCAAAGAAAATATAATTCCAATCTTGAAGTGGAAGAGCTCTAGCAAAATATGTAAAGCAGAGAAAGTGCAATGGAAAAAGAAATAGTACCATCCATTCTTGATATCCTTGCATGCTTGTGAGGCTTAATTTCTTAATAGCAATGGCCGTCTTCCTTATCCCTTTTGATGGCACCTTCTCCTTCATCCAACCCCTGTATACTTTACCAAATCCTCCTCTTCCAATTACCATATCAGGTCTAAAATTATGTGTTGCAGCTTTTAATTGAGCAAGAGTGAAAGCTCTGGTATTAACTATCCCATTCCCAAAATCTTCATCAAGGTTTGAAGATTCAACAGCATTCTTGCCCCAAATAGTAGTAAAGCTGCTACTTAGTTGAAATGTCCATGTTGTCAGGTTGGTGCTGACCAAAGAGTACCAGCTGTTGCCAGAAAAGTTCTCATCTCCAAAAGTGGCATTACCTGGTGTAAGTAAATCAATGAAAAAGAAACTAAACTAAAACAAAAAACTGGTTATTTACAAATTAAATGAGGAAACCACGCTGTTACATCTCCAAAAGTTTACAAGCGCCATATGCATGGGAAGTTTAGACAAAAAGATTTAGCAACAACTCTGCAAGAGAATTTGTCTAATTCACTCAGCCTACTTTTATGTATTTATTTTCGAATGATCCTCTCCTATAATTTAGCATCAGCACTTAATCGGCTTGAAGCAGTTGTAGTCTGCGACTGGTGGACAGTATCCTTATATATTGAATAAACAGAAACTCGCAAAGACAAGTAGTCTTTTCCACAAAAAAATAAAAAATATAAAAAATCAAAGAGTAAGAGATTGGAGAGTTCTCTCTTTAACAAAAGAGTAAGAGATTGGAGAGTTCCAAAAAAGAAGGAACGAAAGGGCAGCAACCATTCTTCTTAGGAATTAGCCCCAGATTTTGTCTTACAAAGACCCATAACCATATCCAATAGCAGGGACCATAACACATGCTAAGACCATTTCAACATATGCACATGACATATCAGAAATTATTACCAAATTGTGACTCAACAGGATGTGAAAAATCAGATTGCACATATTAGCAATAGGACTAGATAACCTTAAGACCAAATGAATGTGAGCAATTTGCAAGCAGACTCGCTGGGATCTCTAAGAAAGCACCAGTCAATTTGTGGTTGTAGTAAGTTCCTTTGTTTTCTCTTTTTGTGTATCTCATTGTACATGTCAGAGAATAAGATTTGATATGATTCAGATTTAGCATTTTAGGTGATACGATCCAGTATATTTAGGGGTTACATAGGAATTATTATTTGATTTGATTGTGATTCTTGTCAGAAATTGAGCAGAAAGTGTATTTCCTTATCTGTTTTTGTTACAGTACAACACCACTAGCTAAATATATATACAAAAACCTAGCATCCAAATCTGGTAGATACCCATAAATCATGGAGTATCTTATCAGAATCTTAGCCAATCCTATCAGAATCTTGACCAATAATATCCT
>JANZLX010000008.1:27182229-27199377 GCA_025531955.1 Erythroxylum orinocense | reverse complement strand
TTCCATTTCAATTAACTAATCCACTTGAACTTTCATAACCCATCAAATCTCCACAATTATCAAGAAACATCGAAAACTCATAATTCTTTTCTCATAATTTCCTTAAAGCATAAATATTTCCATTACACAATGCATATCTAAAACACTGATTTTATATCATTTCTTATTTCTAAATTTCACTAAAAGATCGGAGTCCAACACTATCTTTCACATTAGTTGATGAAATATAGATTTCAAATCATTAATCTCTTTCTCTTACTTATTTATTATATTTTAACTTTCCATTAATATTCTTTCATTTCGCATATGAGCCTCTAATAGTTTCTTTGTACTTTCCTCTATTTGTCATAGCTTCACATTGAGGTTTTACTGCTTTGTTACCAATATTTTACCCAAAAAATGATTGAGAATTATAGAAGACACAAATTTGCTTTAGGGTGAGGTGAAGAAAGGAGAGAGAAGAGTTTAGAACTTTATAATAGAGAAGAAAGAGAATACATAATTGTATTTTTCCATTAACTATCGGATAAGGCCATTACAACAGCTATAAAATAGAGCTCACACCTCCTAAAGTATGACATATGTACATGGTTAAAAATATTTAAAGAAAATTTCAGTTAATAATTATTCAAAAAATGGGCTCATCGAATATGACATAATAAAGTTCTAGCAGATGTCTTACTAATAGAGAAAAATCTCATTTTATTAACCTTTAATTTAGCATCTCAAGCTCACAAAATCTTAGAGGAAGGTCTTTGGCATGTTGGGAATCAACCATTAATTTTACAGAATTGGAAGTTAAGCCTTAAGCTTGAATCTATTAAACTTTAGAACATTTCTCTTTGGATTAATTTCCATAATGTCCCCTTGGAATATTGGATTACACAAGGGTTGAGTGCCCTTGATAGCTTCTTTGGAACAGCTCTCTGCTTTGATGAAAAGATCGCTAAGAAGAAGAGAGTGGGTTATGTTCATATCTGTGTCAGTTTGGATCTTACTAAGGAACTTCCATCCAAAATACTTATTATGAGACTAGGTGAGGGAAGCCACTTATAGGAGGATAGCGTTACAGTTTCTTACGGGGGCGCTACATTAAAAACGCAGTGAAAGAATTTTTTTTCCACAAGTGTGTTTCTTAAAGAAATTAATAAAACTTTTATTTACTTGATACCAAAAGGTGCTAATCCCTAAAAAATTTAATGAACTTAGACCTACTGCTTATACAAACTTTCTTTACAAGGTCATATCCAAGATTATTGCATTAAGAACGAAGAAAGTAATAGATTCCCTCATCTGTGACAACTAAGGAGAATTTATAAGCAATAGGAAGATTGGAGACAACATATTAATAGTGCAAGAACTTCTTAAAGGTTACTTAAGAGCAAATTCAGTCTCAATTTACACTATCAAAGTCAACTTCCATAAAGCTTATGATATTGTGTGCTAGACTTTTCTATGGAAGATGAAATCTGGTTTTAGATTCCCAAGAACATACATCAGCTGGATCCAGGAGTTCATATCCACGACAAGCTATTCAATCTTAATTAATAGTAGCCCTGTAAAGTATTTCAAAGCTGAGAAAGGTCTAAGGTAGGGGGATCCTCTTTTACTTTACCCTTACATTTTATGCATGGAAATTCTTAATTCAATGATCAAGCTTGAAGTGGAATCAAATGCAAACTTTAAACACCACTAGAAATGTAAAAAGATTAGAATTCCTACCTTGCTTTTGTAAATGATTTTACTCTCTTTTGCAGTGGAAAAATGGATTCCATTAACAACTATATAAAGGCTTTGTATAAATTAAAGGTTGTCTTAGGTCTACAGATCAACCACCATAAGAGTCATTTCATAATATTAAAGGATGCTTATCGGATGGCTTCATAAATTGCTTCCATAATGGGGAGAAAGCTTCACATTTACTATACTTGGACCTGCCAGTCTCAGCAAAGAGATTAACTTTCTTATAATGCAGCCCTCTTATAGAGAAAGTTCATAAGATAATAGGTTCTTAGGTGAACACCTTTCTATCTTTTGCAAGGAAATTACAACTCATAAAATATGATATTAATTCTCTACACATGTACTAGAGCTCACACATTTTCCTCTCAAAGAATGTATCCAAGAAAATTGAGAGGATTTTCAAGGATCTTTATGGAATCGCTCTAATGGCACAAAAGGAAGTACTAAAGTGAAATGGGCAAACATTTGTTATCCAAAAGAATAATGCGGACTCAATATTTATTCAGTTAAACTCACCAATCAAACACTTATACTGAAACAGTTTTAGTGGATACTTGAAAATAGGAAGTCGTTATGGATTAGATGGATCCATTCACATTTCTCAAAGGCAAAAGTATATGGGAAGTCAGTAAAAAAGCATCACACTCTTTCTTTCTAAATCAACTTCTCGAAATGAAACATCTAGTCCAAGATGCTCCATTGGTAATGGAAAACTCATATCCTTATTGTTTGATAATTGGTCGGGTAGAGGAGCTATCATCTACTTCTTGAAGGAATTAAAGGATTCTATTAATCTCTCACTTCACACAAAAATGGACTCACTCATTAATGGAAGCAAGTAGCAGTTCCCTACAAGCATTACTAATTTGCAGCTTTAGTACTCTCCCAATTTGTTCCATCGAGACACATTCTTCTGGCACAATTGACCTACTCACCATCTGTCAAATAAACTCATAAGAGATTTTTTAAGATTGAGAAAACTAGTAGTTAAATGGTCTTGAATTTTCTGTCATAGGATCATACTTTCTAAAATATCATTTCTCCTCTGGCTAGCTATGCAAAATAACCTTAACAGAGCAAATAGGGACAGATATTTAAAAAATTGATTCTTCATGCCCTTTTTGCTTAACAGAGGAGAGGAAGAAATAAATGATCACCTATTCTTCACGTGTGAGATCACCAACCATATTTAGGAAGTAATTAAAACGAGGTGTAACTAGTCATTACAAGATCGTATATTCTCAGGTGTTATACATTGGTTGTCTTCTCAGCGTTCTCCCTCAAAGTTTCAGTATCTTGTAGCAGTAGCTTATGCATACAAACCGACTGGAAAGAATAAAATGTTAGATGGTTTAAAGCTAATTAGAAATCTGCCCCCCTTTCATATCTAAGACCGTGAAGAACATGAATGAAATATTAGTATTGAGAAATGTAGTGTGGAGCTCCAAGCATCTCTTTATCCTTACTTACCATATACGCTACTATAATATTTTGACTAGATAGCAATCCTACAATTTTTGTGAAAAGGGTACCTATGTGTATATTTGTAGATGTATCTTAATTATTTATTAATTAAATTTCCATTTTTTATTTTCAAAAAATAAAGAACAATAAAATTTCCATTTTTTTACATATGAATAGCTTTTATCAAATGGGTAATGAAAAAATTACCCATCTGATCAATAACTTGACAATCAAAAGATTAAAGTGAAAGGCATAGTGTTTAAGAATCTTTACACAGGGGCTTGCCTCCAATTGGTTCTTTCACTTCCATGTGAACCATACGCTATAAGTCATGTCATGAACAAATGGCGGAGAAAAGTAAAGCCATGGTAAAACAGGATACCTCCCACAAAACTAAATAAGATAAAGAAAGAGGTAAAACAATGGGAAAAGGATTAAACAAAAGATAAGTGCACCTATAATTCAATGAGGATCATCACAAATAATCTACTGACCCTTCATTTCTATTTTCCATTAGCCGACTGCAGCTAATAAATCTTGTTGTGTCTTGGTATTGGTACCGGAGTCTTGTATCTTCTAGTTTGAGTGTTGGAAAGATTGATTCAAAGTTAAAAATGAAGTTTTTATTTAAAGATAAAATTTTATCTATTAAGATAAAGTTATTATCTAGTTAGGATTTAAACTTTTGAATTTGATTTGTTTGCGTAATCTTTATCTAGATATTAGTTAAGTTGTTATTTCATTCTCTATATATTTAGGCCTTCATGTCAATGTAAAGCACACCAATAAATAAAATTATCTCTTGCATTACCTCTTTTCTATTCTACTTTATTTTAGTTAGTTTTCCATTCTAAAATTCGACATAGTATCAGAGCTTTAGATCCTTGAGGGACTGTGAGATTGAGTAAGTTCTCATCACTGCCAGCAATTCAGCAATTATAAGGACTCAAGAAGAAGAAGAAGCAAGAAGCAAAGGAAAGCCTCAATGGTATAACTACAAAAGATTTGGCCATCTGCAAAAGAATTGTAGATTTTAAAAAAAGAACGTGCAAATTTAGTTGAAGTGGCTGAAGTGAACCCATACGTCTATTCCTGCGTGAACCTATTTTAATTTTTTGTAAAGATTTTGTCATATTTTATCATCTTATAAATATAAGTCAAGATCTATGGATATATCCATTTCATATCAATGTAACTCTTTAATTTTGTACATAGGATCTTTTAGAGAGCTCCCGTGTAGAAAGATTATCCTTGTCTTTGTTTATGTCTCAAGTTGGGACAAATTACTATAATTCGTCCCTGTCTACGTATTAGTCGACATTTTTCCCAAATTTTACGAATAGAGGCTCTTATTTTCATATTTTTCATTTCTTAATTCTGAATATACATACTTCTTTTTTGAAGAAAATGATTCTTCTTCAGCTACTTCAAATAAATTTGCATGTTCTTTTTTTAAAATATGCAATTATTTTGCAAATGACCAAATCTTTTGTAGTTATAGCATTAAGGCTTTCCTTTGCTCCTTACTTCTTGCTTCTTCTTCTTCATGAGCCCTTATAATTTCTTGAATTGCTGGTAGCCACAAGAACTCACTCAATCTCATAGTCCCTCAAGGATCTAAAGCTCTGATACCATGTTAGATTTTTGAATGAGAAACTAACTAAAATACAGTAGAATAGAAAAGAGATAATGCAAGATATAATTTTATTTATTGGTGTGCTTTACGTTGACATGAAGGCCTAAATATATAGAGAATGAAAAAACAAACTTAGCTAATATCTAGATAATGATTACGCAAACAAATCAAAATAAAAAGTTTAAATCCTAACTAGATAATAACTTTATCTTAATAGATAAAATTTTATCTTTAAACAAAAACTTCATTTTTAACTTTGAACCAATCTTTCCAACACTTTCCTTCACTTTCTCATCATCATCATACAAATTTGAAGACGGTGATGAGAAAGTGCATCATACATATTTGAAGATGGTGATAAGAAAATGAAGGAAAGTGTTGGACAGATTGGTTTAAAGTTAAAAATAAAGTTTTTTTAAGATAAAATTTTATCTATTAAGATAAAGTTATTATCTAGCTAGGATTTAAACTTTTGAATTTGATTTGTTTGCGTAATATTTATCTAGATATTAGCTAAGTTTGTTATTTCATTTTCTATATATTTAGGCCTTCATGTCAATGTAATGCACACCAATAAATAAAATTATCTTTTGCATTATCTCTGTTCTATTCTACTTTATTTTAGTTAGTTTTCCATTCAAAAATTCAATATTGAGGCCTTGAATTCAAAGATGACAAAAGATAGGAACATAGGTTTGGCCATGGACTTCTCCAAAGGAAGCAAATTAGCTCTCAAATGGGTCATTAAAAACTTGCTAGAGAAAGGTGACAACCTTTTTCTCATCCACGTCAAGCCTTCACAAGGAGATGAGTCTCGTAATCTTCTCTAGTCCACTACTAGTTCCCGTAAGCTAAATTTGTTTCTCTAAGTTCCAGTTTCTGGATGACTTGTCTATCTAATTTTTTGATAATCTGTTTTAGCTTTGATCCCTTGGTCGAGTTCCGTGACAAGGAAGTTGTGCAAAAGTACGAGGTTAACCTTGATCCAGAGGTTATCAACATGTTAGATACAGTTTCCCATCAGAAGGAGGTATTTGTTCATAATGATTTATAAGGGTCTGTGCATATATACTTTTCTGCTATTTTTTGTTTGTGATATAGACTTAATGATACAGGTGACTGTGATTGCTAAACTTTATTGGGGAGATGTCAGAGACAAATTATGCGATGCAGTTGATGATCTTAAGATTGATTGCTTGGTCATGGGTAGTAGAGGCCTTGGCCCCATCCAGAGGTATGCTGTTAGGTTGCATTTACAATTTAGATAATTAAATTGAAAACCGAACTTACCTTTATGCCTCATCTTTTCTTTCCACCTTTTCTTTAATGCTTGTTTAAGGATAGGGTGCTCCTGGGAAGTGTGACCAATTATGTTATGACCAGTGCAACTTGCCCTGTGATCACTGTTAAGGATCCAAGTGCTCGTGGGTTATGAGTAAAATTGTGTATTGGACCTTGCAAAAGCTTATGTTGGTGCGAGATATCTCTATTTTGTCTGTTTTATTTCTATATTTAAAAAAGTTGATCATAGATAACATACTTTCCTGAAGGTGATTGGAAGAGTGGATTGTTCAGGGAGGATTTGTATGCAAAGTTAATACTTCACATTATCTTTGTTTCATCATCCTAATTTTGTATGTGTGCATAATATATGAGTTTCAACAGTTTATGCCTCTGAGTTGTGGGAATATTTCAAGTCAACTATTGATTGAAAACACATCAACTATCAAGTCGTTGTCATGTCTCATTTGCCAATGTAAAGTTATGGATACGGATACCATTCCATACCAGCCAGAAAACAGAACAGTATTCGTTCTATTGGTATCACTCTCAAATACCAGTTAATACTGGGTTTTTTCGATACCGACAATATCGAGATATAACAGCTGGTACCATAAATTTCAAAAAGATGGAGGACCAATTTGTGAAAATTAAAAATTTAACCCTAAATTCATCATCTCCGCCCCCCCCCCTTCTCAGCCTCTCACTCTCGGGTCTCACTCACTCTCACTACCGTCGTCACCGTTCCCCCTGTCTTTGTCTTCTCCCCTCCCTGATCTCCGTCTCTTCTCCTTCCCTCATCCTCCTTGGCTCCCCCAGAAGATTCCACCGTCTTCAACTTCCTCCACAGGGACCTGAAGATACCACCGCTACACTATACTGAAAGTCATAACTCAGGCTCATCTACACGGGAAGCCACCTAACCCGTCACCCAACCCAAAGACCCGAAACAAGTGATTTGGTTGTAAGTGTGTCTTTTTTTTCTATTTTCTAATTTTCCTGCTTAATTGCAATTTTTATTGTGTTGAATTGGATTTGTGAATGTTGGATGATGGATTTGGGAATTGGACGAATGTTGGAAGTTGGTTTTGTGATTGTTGATTTTTGTGTGTATCTGAATTGGTTGGGTGTATCTAAATTAGTTGGATATTGGAACTGAATTGTTGAATTGGAAGTTGCTCAAGGTATTGTTTAGTGTTTTGTCATTTGTGATCTGAATATTGGAAATTGTTGTATATTAGTCATGGTGATGACTAATGAATGAGTTGTTTTATTTGGTTGTTCACGGTTTGGTTGTTCTGTTTGGTACTTTGGTTACAAAGAATAAAGATTGGTTGTTTTGGTTGGTTATAAAGAATCAGAAATTTATGGTTTGTTTTGGAAGAATGAAAATTATGAAAAGTATGGCCTGCCTATTGAATATTGATTTTGATTATGAAACTTAGAAAGTTGAAGTTGGATTCGAAACAACTTAAATTTAAAACATACATAAACCGATAATAATAAAGTTATTAAATTTGTAAAATTGTAAAAACTTAAATCATTAATTGACAATTAATGTTGTATGTTGTAAGTTTATAAGTTGTAAGTTGTAAATAAAAAATTGAAATTTATTTTTGATATTTGGGTATTGACTTAAGGTAAATAATTAGTTGAGTATAAAATTATACAATTGGAAATTAATAATAATTCGGTTGTAGTTAATGATACTATTTGCCTATTTAGGTATTAGTTTTGGGTAAATAATTAATTGAGTATAAAATTTGTTGAACTTGAATTATTTGGTAATATATATGTGTAGGCGGGGTATCATAAATAATTATAATAGATAATATGTGAAAATAGTGATGTAATAAATGTATCCCAATTTTTTTTTTCAAATTGTGAATATATTGTTATTGTAGGTTCCAATCATTTATACTTAGACTTATTAATAAAAATTAAAATCTGTAAAACTAACTCATATATTTAAGAATGAAATATAGAATGGTGTATATAATATTATAGTTTGTTAGAAATGAAAAGAAGATTCAAAGCTTTAAATAAGAAAAAACATTTCCAAAGAAGTCATATCCTTCAACTTGATCCTCATAGAATATATCTTTCAACTTGATCATCATGTTATGAATATATGTGTATGAACAATTGTATAAGATATGTCATTCATTATTTGGCAAGTATGTAAATCATATCATACGCTTCAACTTAATCCTCATTTTTGAAACTCTGAATTGAAATTGTTGGAAATTGTTTATGTATGATTTGTGGAAGTTAGAAATGAAAATTGTTGAAAATTGTTAAAAATAGAAATTGGTTTATGAATGTATTGTGGTTATTGGAAATGGAATTGGAAAATGTTAGAAATGAAAATAGAATTATGAATGTTTTGTGTTTTTTAGAATTGGAAATTGTTGGAAATTATTGGAGATGGAATTGGAATTATGAATATTTTGTGATTGTTGGAAATGAAAATTGTTAGAAATAGAATTGGAAATTATTGAAAATTGTTGGAAATGGAATTGGAAATTATTTTAAATGGAAATAGAATTATGAATGTTTTGTGATTGTTGGAAATGGAAATGGATGAAAATTAATGGCAATGGAATTACAAATTGTTGATAATTGTTGGAAATAGAATTAAAAATTGTTTGAAATTGTTGAAAATTAAACTAGAATTATGAATGTTTTGTGATTGTTGGAAATGGAAATGAAATTTGTTGAAAATTATTGGAAATGAATTGGAAATTGTTGGAAATGGTATTAGAAATTGTTTGAAATTGTTGGAAATGGAAATAAAATTATGAATGTTTTGTGATTGTTGGAAATGAAAATTGTTGAAAAATGTTAGAAATGGAAATTGGTTTATGAATGTATTGTGATTATTGGAAATGTAATTGGAAATTGTTGAAAATGGAAATGGATTTATGAATGTTTTGTGATTGTTGAAATTGAAAATTGTTGAAAATTGTTAGAATTAGAAATTGTTGAAAATGGAAATGGAATTATAAATGTGTTGTGACTGTTGGAATTGGAAACTGTTAGAAAGTGTTGGAAATGAAATTGGAATTATGAATGTTTTGTGATTGTTGGAAATAGAAATTGTTGAAAATTGTTGATGTATGTTTTGCATCATTATATATATTGAATGTTTTGAATTGTTAGCTTTTGACTTATAGTGAATTGTGTTCCATAAAATTGAATTGTATGTAATGTAATCATACATAATGAGTTATATTATATAAGATGGATATCCATATTGTATACTGAAATTATGTGTTATTTATTTTTATGTGTACAAATAAATGGAAAAAATTTCAAGTACTCCTAATTAACCCATTTTAGGAAGATACAATGATCCAGCTGGGGCTCATGCTGCATTGGTTCCCGGTATGAAGAACCATACTATTTGCTTGTTTTGTAATAAACATTTGAAAGGTAGAGGAATCACTTGATTAAAAATACATTTAGCTGTGGTTAAAGGAGATGTAGAACCCTATAGAAAAGTAAGTCATGATGTGAAATGACAGATTAAAACATTGCTTGATGAATATCAATATGAGAGAGATAGAAGGGAAAGATTGAATTCTGAAATTAGTAGTAGAGGTTCGTTTTCTAGTTTCCGTGATGATTTTGGAAATGTTAAAGATGAAAGTGGTAGTGGTGGTAGTGGTACTGGTAATGTTCCATCTCAGGCTCAAGAAGAAGTACCTGAATTTGATGTGAGGAAGGGAAGAAGTCAGGTGACTAATTTTTTTGTACCACGAACAACTCATAGAGCCCAACTTTCAATTTGTATTATAATGCAATCAAGAGATGCGACTCACAATGTCGATATGGCAGTAGCTAAATGGTGGTATGCTACAGGTTTATCATTCAATGCTTCTCAGTCTTATTATTATCAATCTATGATGGGTGTTGTACCCTCTTATGGTCTAGGATACAAAGATCCTTCGATTAATGACTTAAGAGGTAAATTTTTGAGTTATGCTGCTTCTAAAATTAAAAGTTATTTGGCTAAAAGAAGAGTGAATTGGGGTACTTATGAATGTTCAATAATGTGTGTTGGTTGGACAAATAGGAGACAAGTGTCTATTATAAATGTTTTAGTTTATTCTTCAAATGGTTCTATGTTTTTAAAATCTATTAATGCATTTGGCAACATGGAAAGCACAAATATCCATGTTGTTGAATGGCCATGACCTGTACGGTCATCTTGATGGCTCCACTCTTGCCCCTAGCAAAACCATAACCCAAAACAACAACACCGTTCCCAATCCTGCATACCATACATAGTTTCGACAGGATCAGCTAATCCAAAATGCATTGATGGCCTCGGTGGATCCGACACTTGCATCCTCGGTGGCCAATGCCCTTACTGCCAACCTTGCATGGCACACATTACATACAACCTTTGCCAACAAATCTCAGACACGGATCTTCAGCCTCCGTGATCAGCTTGCTCGCCTCCACAAAGAGACTCAATCCATGACGACATACCTCCGAGAGATCCGATCCATTGCCGATGAACTGGCTACAGCAGGTGCCCCCATAAGCAATGATGAACTCATTGTCAAGATTCTTAGTGGTCTTGGCTCTGAGTTTCGCGAAATCTCAGCTGCAATCCGGTCTCGTGACACAACTGTCACGTATGAGGAACTTTATGAGAAACTGGTGGATCATGAGTTATTCTTGAAGCACGAAGAAGCCCGCAAGCCCCTTGCACAACCAATTACTGCTGCACCTGCTCAACAACAGCCTTCGAAATTCTCTCGGAACGGTCACTCCAATAACAACTATCGACGCTCGGGCACCAATCACACTTCCACTCAGCCATGGCGTAACCAGCCTACTCAGCCAAGGAGAAACAACACGCAACAACCCTTTCATACTGAATCGACCCTACGCTGCCAATTATATGAGCGGCCTGGACACTCGGCTCGTGTTTGCCGGTCGCAATCTCATGATCATATCCACGCCCGTGCTCACTATGTAGGCTACACACCCCAACAACAAGATCCTTGGATAATCGATACAGGCGCTACTCATCATATTGTTTCGGATGCACAATACTTAACAACCATTCATGACTACAATGGCTCAGACGATATCACTATGGGAAATGGTGACACAACACCAATTTCCCACACTGGTAACATTGATCTAAAAGCATCTGATTACCACTTTACCTTAAACAATGCCCTTTGCTCTCCATCCATTACAAACAACCTTATTTCTGTTTCTCAATTTTTCCGTGACAATAACAAATCTATTGAATTCTTTCCCTTTTCTTATGTTGTGAAGGATCTGACAACGGGGGCGCCACTGGTTCGAGGAGTAAGTAGAGGTCGACTTTACCAATGGCCACCAACCAGTATCACTACTTTTTCGGATTGCAATGTGGCTATTTCAAGTGACCTGTGGCATCGGCGGCTGGGTCATCCAAATCACCGAGTTTTAAACCAAGTTTTTCACAAGTTTTCAATTCCCACAAACAATTCCAAAATTTCGATTTGTAATTCATGCAATTCAAATAAAATGCACAGGTTACCTTTTTCCAAAAACACATTGCAAAGTCAATTTCCATTGCAAATAGTTTACAGTGATCTTTGGGGTCCGTCCCCCGTTTTATCGATTGCCAAAAAGAGGTATTACGTTTTATTTGTTGATCAATTCTCCAAATATATGTGGCTTTATACCTTGAAAACAAAAAAAGAAGTTTCCGAAATTTTTCAACAACTACATCCACTGCTTGAACGTCGTTTTCAAACAAAAATTTTGACACTATATACAGATGGTGGCGGTGAATATCAAAGCCTTGATGCATATTTACAACAAAATGGCATTGAACATCTAGTATCTCTACCCTATACCCCGCAACGAGTAGCAATAGTTGAACGCCGACATCGGCATATCCTAGAGACAGCCAAAACTCTAATGCACCAAGCCTCGATGCCATCTCAGTTTTGGTCCTTTGCATGCCATTAAGCAACCTACCTTGTCAACAAATTACCCACTCCAACCTTACAAAACTGTTGTTCGTATGAAATATTATTCAATGAGCCACCCCACATAGAATCCATTAAAACTTTTGGTTGCTTATGCTATCCATGGTTGAAACCATATGCCAAACACAAGCTTCACCCGAAATCAACTCCTTGTTTATACCTCGGTTTTTCCACCAAATACCACTCGCATCAATGCTTTGATCTAAGCACGTCCAAAGTTTTTATATCTCGCGATGTAGTGTTTTATGAAAATCAATTTCCATGTGCAAATCCTATCTTCAAATACAAGGACAATTTATCTTTCACTTCTTGGGAATTTTTCTACACTGAAAATGTGAAAACTCCTTCGCCAACTACGCAGCCCTGCTTCGAATTACCTGATTATTTGCACTTAAAATCGACCTCTATTGCTCCTCCATCGGTGTCGTCTGGTTCAGGTATGTCTCTCAATTCATCCACTGAATCATCATCTTTCACACATATACCTCAAACATGTGAAACCGATCAACCTTCAAGCCTCACCCCAAGCACGATCCAACCTTATTCTCAAACCTACCATCGTCGTAGCCAATCACTGCCAACACCTATCACAAACACCCTGCCACCAACTAACCCAAGTGACCCGACTGCCCCCACCCTTCCATCTATTGACCAACTGCGCCTCAACGAGATCCACCCAGCCCACCCAAGACCAACGCATCACATGATCACAAGATCCAAAACCAACAGCCTTAAACCAAAACAATTTCATCTGACCACCACATCATCCCCAACATATGTTCCTCGAACCTACAAACAAGCCCAACAACATACTCATTGGAAGGTTGCGATGCAAACAGAATATGATGCACTACTTCGAAACCGAACTTGGAGCCTAGTCCCATATGATGCTTCTAAGAACATTGTTGATTGTAAATGGTTTTTTCGTGTTAAATATCATCCTGATGGTTCTATTGACAGATATAAAGCTAGATTGGTAGCGAAAGGGTTCACTCAACGTCCGGGGATCGATTATCATTCAACTTTCAGTCCTGTGGTTAAGCCTGTTACAGTTAGATTGGTCCTTACGATTGCCACTCAACTCTCATGGCCGATACATCAATTAGATGTGAACAATGCTTTTTTACATGGTAATCTTGACGAGGAGGTTTACATGAGGCAACCCCCTGGATACGAATCCACATCGACTCCATCTTATGTTTGCAAGTTGCACAAAGCCATTTATGGGCTCAAACAAGCTCCACAAGCTTGGTACACTGCCATTACAAATTATCTTGTTGACTGCGGTTTTGTAACGGCCAAATCAGATTCATCTCTTTTTATCATCAACAAATTTGGATTTATTGCTTATGTTCTTGTATACGTTGATGCCATCATTGTAACAGGCAATCAAATACAAGGGGTTCAACGCATTATTGCTGCTCTCTCTACTCGCTTCTCGATCAAAGATCTGGGTGCACTTCATTATTTCTTAGGCATTGAGGTCTATTTTGATTCTACTGGTATGTATTTGTCTCAACAAAAATATGTTCATAATTTGCTGGAAGACTTCAATATGTTAGATTGCAAGGGTGTTTCAACCCCTATGAGCTCGACCACTGATCTCTCCATTGGCACCTTTGATGATACCATTGATGCTTCAATATATCGTCGAGTCATTGGCAAGCTACATTACTTGTCCTTTACACGACCAGATATAGCTTTTGCGGTGAATAAACTGTCACAATTTATGCATACTCCCCGTGCAAACCACTGGCGTGCAGCGAAGAGAATCCTGCGTTATCTTCAACAAACATCAGACTTGGGGGTTCGAATAGCTCGTGACGACAATCGTCGGCTAGTTACTTAATCAGACTTGGATTGGGCTGGTGATCCCACATATCGGACATCCACAACTGGATATGTCGTGTATCTAGGAAGCACTCCCATCTCCTGGTCTTCAAAGAAACAACGCTCAGTATCTCGTTCCTCCATGGAAGCCGAGTATAGGGCAGTTGCAGCAGCAGTTTCGGAAACAAATTGGATCCAACATCTCATGATTGAATTATGCTTCCCGCTCCCAAGTGTTCCCCAGATCCTCTGTGACAATGTCAGCACGACATACATATGTGCCAATCCAGTGTTCCACAGCCGCATGAAACATGTGGCCATTGACTTCCACTTTGTTCGAGAACAAGTTCAAAGTGGTGCCATTCAAGTCCTACATCTACATTCGGCTGATCAAGTTGCAGATATTCTCACGAAACCCCTACCACAAGTAGCGTATCTCCGCAATCTATCGAAACTAGGTCTCGTTGATCATACCCACAACTTGAGGGGGCGTAATAGTGTAACAAGCTAACGGCATCTTGACTTATTAAAACTGATTTGATTTAGCTTCCTATTTCTTAGGATTAGATATTGGAGAATCACGCATCTGATGTAAATATTTAAACTGATTTGATTTAGCTTCCTATTTCAGATTTGAATGTAATCTCTTGTAATCCTTTGTAAGCTTAAATACCCTTCATCAATAGAATGCACAGTACAGTTTTTACAATCTCATACATATTAATAGTGTAAGAACTTCTTAAAGGTTACTTCAGAACCAATTTAGCCTTAAATTGGACTATCAAAGTCAACTTTCACAAAGCTTATGATAGTGTGTGTTGGACCTTGCTATAGACAATGAAGTCTACTTATAGATTCCCAAGAACAAACATCAGCTAGATCTAGGAGTGCATATCCACATCAAGTTATTCAATCTTAATTAACGGTAGCCTTTCAAAGTATTTCAAAGCTGAGAAAGGCTTAAGATAGGGGGATTGCTTTCCCTTACCTTTATATTATATACATGGAAGTTCTTAATTCAATGATCAAGCTTGAAGTGGAATCGAATGCAAACTTTAAACATCACTGGAAATGTAAAAAGATTGGACTTACTAACCTTGCCTTTGCATATGATTTTATTCTCTTTTGTAGTGTAAACATGGATCCCATTAACAACTGTATGAAGGCTTTGCACAAATTCAAGGTTGTCTTAGGTCTACATATCAACCTCCATAAGAGTCATTTCATAATCTTAAAGGGTGCTTCTCGGATGGCTTCACAAATTGCATCCATAACTGGGAGAAAGCTCCACCTATACTATACTTGGGCCTGCCAGTCTCAACAAAGAGATTAACTTTCCTAGAATGCAGCCCCCTTATAGAGAAAGTTCATAAGAGAATAGGTTCCTGGGTGAACAACTTTTTATCTTTTGCAAGGAAATTACAACTCATAAAATACGTTCATAATTCTCTACACATATATTGGAGCTCACACATTTTTTTTTTCAAAGAATGTATCCAAGACAGTTGAGAGGATTTTCAAGGATCTTTTATGGAACCACTCTAATGGTGCAAAAGGAAGTACTAAAGTGAAATGGGCAGACATTTGTTATCTAAAGGAAGAAGGGGGACTCAATGCTTATTCAGTTAAACTCACCAATCAAACACTCATACTGAAACAGTTTTGGTGGATCCTTGAAGGTAGAAATTTATTATGGATCAGATGGATCCATTCACATTTTCTCAAAGGCAAAAGCATATGGGAAGTCAGTAAAAAAAACATCACACTCTTTCTTTCTGAATCAACTTCTCCAAATGAAACATCTAGTCCAAGATGCTCCATTGGTAATAGGAAACTCATATCCTTGTGGTTTGATAATTGGTCGGATAGAGGAGCTTTCATACACTTTTCAAAGGAATTAAGGAATTCTATCAATCTCCCACTTCACACAAAAATGGAAGCAACTAGTAGTTCCCTACGAGCATTACTCATTTGCAACCTCAATACTCTTCCAATCTGGCCTATCAAGACACATTCTTCTGGCACAATTGACCTATTCACCATCTGTCAAACAAACTCATGAGAGATTTTTAAGATTGAGAAAACCAACAATGGAGTAGTCTCAAATTTTATGGCACAAGATCATACCTCCTAAAACAGGCATCAGATCGTCTGTACCACTAAGCCTGTACCTACTCTGTACCACAACAAAAACGTCGACGTTTTTGTTTAAACCAACGTTGACGTTTGTCTCAGCTTCACATTGACCTAAGCCGAGCCATCGTCCCCTCCTTTTGTTTTTGCTTCCCGCTTTACGTCTTCGATCTTGCTCTCAACTATTCTGTGCCCCTATCTGTATCTGTTGTACTTCACAGGTGATCTGGTGCCGAAGGTTGAAGAAGCAAACTTATGTGCCTCTATCTGTATCTATCACTCTCTCCCATCATTTGAGTCTATCTTCTCCTCAATCTCAATCTTGCTTAGCAGGTACTGCCTTCTTCCTTGTTTCTCTTTGCTTTCCTCCCCTCCCCCCTTCCATTTTGGGTCTTAGCTATGATGACTCATTCTCGGAGTCAGCTCCAGTTAGGGGCACTGTTTTGCGTGTTGTTCCTCATCGGTCTCGCAATTGCCGTTGACGCGCCGTACGATGACGACACTCCCAAGTTACCTGGCTGCGATCACGACTACAACTTGGTAATCTTTTTGTTTTTGACCCTTCTGTCGTTCTTGGAATTGCACTCCTTTTTGTTGGGTGATTGGAAATTTATGATTTTTGGGTGCAATTTGAAATGGGTTTCTGTCAAGTGATTGAATTTGTACATGTTTCTTCGATGGGTTGTGTTATAGATGATGGATTTATGATTTTTCCTCTTACCTTGTTTGTTGGTTGATGAATTTTTGAGGTTAAGGTTCAGACATAGGTTGATGGCGTTGAAGGTGACACTATCACCGGTGTGACTGCAAGATTCGGGGCCTCACTTTCCTCTGCATGGCCAACGACACCTTCGGCAGTACGTTATGATCCTCCCTCGCTTCTGCCTTATATTGTTGTTTTCAATTTAGCGGTTGATTACTAGAATTATGTTTATGAGGCTTAGAAGTTTGGTGGAGTTTTGGACAGTTTAATCGATTTGAGAGAGATGCTGATGGTTTTTCGGTCTCTGATTTTAATTCATTTCGTCATGCCATTGCAATTGAGAATCAGTTTGA
>JANZLX010000008.1:27119522-27134641 GCA_025531955.1 Erythroxylum orinocense | reverse complement strand
TACTGACTACCTATATATATACTAAATATTAGTATATAATAATTAATAATGACTAACATATATAGTAAATATTAACAGGCACTACTTAATCAATTAATTATATTTTAATACGTCAACTATTTAATTGTATATTAATTATTATTAATTATAACTAAATAAACTTAACAATTAATGATTAATAATTAATTTATAAATAAATTATATTTTCATAAATCAATTAATTTATTATATTTTAATTATTATTTGTTATATCAAAATTTATTAATTAGTTAATTAAATTATTATATTTAAATTAGTAAAGTATTTTTTATATGTGTTAAATATATTATAATCAATTAATTATGTTATAATTAAACAATTAATACTTTTCTAATGAATTCAGATGACCATGAAATTTGGTGGAGAGGAAAGAAAATGTGCGAGGAGTTCATGCTCCAAATTTTAAGTGAATCGAAGTAGAAGGATGCTTAAAACTATTATATATCTGTACACTCTCACTGTCACGATCGTGCTTATACACAATCATCCAATCCTAGCTGATTCTTCACAAGCACGATCGTGCTTTTCCCGATTTCTTCTCAATGAATTGCTGAGGGTTACCCTATCACGATCGTGCAACTCCTCTGAAGCTCTCTTTCTGTCACGATCGTGCTTGTGCACGATCATGACTGAGGTTCTTCTTCAGATTTTTATGAAACAACATTTTTTATCATTTCTTCCTCTCTTTTGCTTAATCTACGATTTCTAACTTATGTCTTCACTATTTTCTCTTCATTTATACTTCCATTTCAGTTCAACTCATTTCAATACAAATTAAAATCTTTAACTGATTTAATTTAAAATTAATCTAAAATTTACAAAAATAATTACAGTTAAACAATTAATAATTACTAGATAAATAAAACTTTATTAAATATAATTTAAATACTATTAATTTACTAATTAAATTATAATTAATAGATTGATTACTTATTATCATTAAGATAATTAAGCATAAATTCATAGGTATGAATTAAATGTCACTATGACAAAGATATTTTTCATTTCTTAATTAAATATATTTAAAGTATAGTTAATTAATTAATTTTGATATAATAAAAAATAATTAAAATACAATAAATTCATTGATGTATTAAATTATACTTTATTTATAAATTAATTATTTATCATTAACTGTTAAGGTTATTCAATTATAATTAATAATGATTAATTGATGTATTAAATTATAATTAATAGATTAAGTAGTTAATATTAATATTTAATATATTCATTATTAATTGTTAATTTTTATCAACTATTATATACTAATATTTAGTATATATGTATTACATTATGGTTAGCCTTCCTACAAAAGTTGCAAACCAGGGACAAATTGCCCTACCTCTACACTCCCAATTACTGTTCTCTGTGCCTTGCAGCTAATGAATCCATAGACCATCTTTTCTTTGCTTGCCCCTTTTCTAAACGGATATGGGACCAATGCCTTACCTTCTTCCAATTGCCAATCCTTAATCTTTCGAACCTTTCCACCATTTCCTCTTCGTATAGAAGTTCTTCTAGTATCAGATTCTCGACCTTACCTTATCTCCCTCCCATTCTATCTACTACTGTTTACCTCATCTGGCAAGAACGTAATGCAAGAACCTTCAGGAATGAAGCCCAGGAGGTAGAGCGGGTGTATCTCGGGATAATCTCCCACATTAGGGAGCTTCTCAGCCTTTTCCGTGAGAGGAGGTAATTTTGTATTTTTATTAGTAGGCTTTTGTTGCTGTCTCCTTCTGAGCAGGTTGGATCTCCTATGTGTCTGTGCACATTTTGACGGCTCCTAGTTGTATTTCTTCATACGTACTGTTGTAGGACGCGGAGGATTTGGACACAATTTTTCATAAGTTCCTTGGGTGCATTATGACAGATGGCCTTGAAGTTCCTCTTGCTTCATATTTGATGGTGTTTTTGCTTGTGTCTTGGTTCTGTTTCTGAGTTGTATGATTAGTTATTTTCGTAGGGTGGTTCTTGTTTCCTGCTGGTTTAGGCTAGATTGCTGTTAAGAGCGTGCTTTTGTGTCCTTTGTGATACTTGTACAAAACCTTTTTGTTCATCTTTCTTTCATTTATTAATTTATCTGATTTACCAAAAAAAAGAGTTAAGTAGTCACACCTTATGCTTTTTATTCATCAATATCATAACTTTAGCTCATTTTTTCTAGTAGGCAAACAGTGGTTTAAGGCTCATGTTTCTTCATGTTATCTATTTCATATTCCTTATCCTAGTGCTCCTACAGCCAACTGTGTCAAGATGATATGCCTATGATCAGAAATCAGCTACAGTAAATCAGGGAAAATTTGCTGCTACTGTTAACTTTGCTTATTTTTATTCAAAGGCTAAAATTATGTCAATATTGTAGGATCTTGTCCAGGATAGTACTTCGACCACTAATGTCTTTATCGACATTAACCTCTGATTTTTAGTTGTAGAATATGAAACTACGTTGTGTTGTGTAAAACATCTTTAAGCATTTATTAAGTAGTAGTAGTAGTAGTAGTAGTATAAAAAAATGATTAAATTATGTTTAAATTTAAAAGAATTACACAATTAATTAAAGAAGTTTATTTAATGATTATATAAAAAATTGATTAATTACTTGCACATTTATTTTGTTTTTTGAAGTTAAAATTAAATATGGATTAAAAGTTTCTTACATCAGACAAAATTTGTCAGACAACTATTACCCAAATATCATTTTGTAGTGAAAACATCTGAAAAATCAGTTTGCACTTTCTCGCAAATCCTCAAGCAAATTATCTCCTTCATGGGTGTGACATGTTAAGTCACTCCCATGAAAAGGTGTCACATGTGTGACTCAACATGTCACACCCGTGACATACAACGTTTTGTATGTTTGGTAAATCAAACTATTGAGTTTCCTCTTACCCTTTTGAATAAAAATATAGGTTAAACCCTTATTACAACAGACTTGGTAGAGAAAGATTAAAAAAAAATTTTTAAAATTTGTTTGACATCTGAATTCACTTTCATGGGTGTGACTTAACATTTCACACCCTTGACATATTTATATTTTTCATAGAAATACGTTAATTGTACTCGTTTCAAACGAATTTGCCATCGAATCACATAAAATCTTTCAATAGATATCCAAAGATATTCGTCAATGTTTTCGATTGATACGACAACTATTTAAAGACACATATGCCAGGCTATTTAACATAGACAATATTTTCGATTCATAGGTCAGGTATTTAAATACAGTTAGAAATGAAATCTGCAAATAATTAATGTTACTTTAATAAACATTTAATATTTTTTAAATTTTTATAAAGAGGCCTTCCTTTTATTTAAAATTTGGTTCACAACAATTCTATTATATTCTAATTCCATTCTAATTCAGTTAGCTTCCTCTTGTTCTACTTGTTCAAAATGAGTTATAGAGACACTGTCTATTAAGTTCAGAAAATTAAATTTCTTATTTGAATTCTAACAAAGGAAACTTCTCTATCACAAAACCAGGTCAAATACTTCTCTTTCTTTGCTATTTCATATTTTTAAGTAGGAAGAAGTAACGCTATATGAATATTGCATAAAATATCTGCTTCATTTAACATTATTTTCTACCTGATAATAGAAGAAATTTTGTACTAAAAATTGTATTGAACGGTTCCTGAGAGCTAACGACAACTACATTAACTTAGCTACAAAAAAATTGAAGGCTTGCTTTTCTTAGAGAGAAAGCATAATTATTGGTATTTTCATGATAATTTTTATACGCCTTCTTTTTATTCTTCTATTTTTTAACTTTTTTTTAAATGTAGAGAAATTAACAGTAGATGAATTTTCTGTTGAACTTACAAAAGGGCTTGCTCAGTTACCAGGTCACGATGAAAGTTAAGTTCAGCAGGGTTTGCTTATTTAGCAGGTCACGATCATAAACCTATTTTGGTAATTTTTAAACCTTTTCAATTATGTCTAATTGTTTATTTATTTTTCAAACCTGATGGAATTAATTAACAATATTAATGACAAGCAGAAATACATATTTGATCTGATTTTGGATTTAATTTTGGCTTCGAGCGGTGGAAGTTTTTTTATTAATGGTCCTAGTGGAACTGGGAAGACTTTCTTATATCGAGCTTTCTTTGCAAATTTATGGTCATAGGGTCATATTGCAATTGCTACATTAGGTGTTGCAGCATCAGTCCTTCCGAGTGGTACGACAGCTCACTCAAGATCTGCTTGATTTTTTGAAGAAAAAAGTTTATCAATTAAGCAAAGCAGTATTGGAAAATTGATATTTTAATGTAGTCTTATCTTATGGGACGAGGCTTCCATGTCAAAACGAGAAGTTATTGAAGCATTTCATGATTTGCTTCAAGATAGTATGGACTCTAATGAACCTTTTAGAGGAAAGATTGTTGTATTTGGTGGTGATTTTTGTCAAACATTGCCTGTTATTAACCAAGCTACAAAACAACAACTAATTGATTCGATTCTTCTAAATTTACATCTTTTGTGACAGATGTGTAAATTTTCTTTGACGATAAATATGAGAGCTATATCAAATCCAGCATTTTGTGAATTTTTATTACGTGTAGGAGAAGGCACCGAACCAATTGATGAGCAAGATCAAATATCCTTGCCAAAATAACAAGTTATTCCTTATCATAGCAAGGATGAGTCTCTTAACAGGTTGACAAAATTTTCATTATATATTTTACTATCCTTTTTGTAAAAAGAATTACAATTACATCTTTCTGATGCACTGTTGCCTTCACAAGGTTACTTGAAAATGTCTTCCCTAATCTAAGCTTGTATTCATCTGATCCATACCAGATGATAAATAGATGTATACTGTGTCCAACAAACAGTTGTGTTAACGAAATTAATGATATGATGATTCACATATTGTCAGGAAATATGCATTCATACATGATTTTTGACAATTGACCGAAGACATCAAGCAGATTATGAAGATTTTCTCAATTCCTTAAATCCAAAAGGCCTACCTCCACACAAACTCTTACTCAAAGAAGGCTCCCCAATTATGCTCTTGAGAAATTTGAATCTAACTGAGGGACTATGCAATGAGACAAGGTTGATATGCAGACAATTAAAAGACCATACAATTTCTGCAGAAATTGTCTTTGGATCTCACAAGAAAATTTAGTTTTTATACCCAAAATTCCCTTACAATCTTCAGAGAATGAAAAAATTGGAATACCTTTTGTTAAAACGCAATTCCCTATTCGTTTGTATTTTGCAATAACCGTAAACAAATCCCAAGATCAAATACTTGATTATATAGAAATTTATCTCCGTCTGCCTGTATTCTCACATAGACAGTTATATATGGCTTTGTCAAGAATTCGAACTCCTGAATCAGTTAAAGTTTTAATTATTCCAAGAACTTTTGAATCTTCAAAGTTTGATCAAAAGACAAGAAACATTGTGTTCCATGAAATATTTCAATTGGTCAAATTATAAAGTATAAACTTGTTAGAAGGTATATTAATTGTTTTATTCAATTTGGTTCATTTCATATAAAAGAAATTCTTTTGCCCTGATTAATTTATTAAACGAAATTTTCAAGATGGTAAAACGTTTATTGATTAAGATATTTTACCTGGTACTTAATGGTGTTACTGTCCAAGAAAAATAACATGTTATCGCATCACCTAATACACCATCGAAGAGACAAAAGTTTATCTTTGTTGATTCAAAGGTATAATAATTACACTTTCTTCACTCAAAATGTTTATTTTTTTGACTTAATTATTAACAATGTTATTTTTTTGACTTAATTATTAACAATTTCTTTATTATTAATAGGGATCGCAAGTTGAAGGTATTATATTTAACAATGATATCCAATGAATGAGCCATATTTTGCAACTGCGTAAAAACTATATTATTTATAATGCCATTTTGAAGCCAATTCCGCCTCATTATCAAACTGAAAACTTACAAATACAATGGATAATTACAAGTCGCACTGTCATTGAACCTGTACCAGATGATGATGGCATCATCCCCATGAAATTTAACTACACACCTTTCAGCGATCTTATCAATTGCATAAACGACAAGGAAAAATTAGTTGGTTAGACCTTTTATCTATGTCTTTATACACTGTTGATTTTTTTAGTACATCTAATGATATTTATATTTAACATGTGATATATATTTTGTCCATGGTTCTTTAAGTCTTAGATCAAAAAGAAATCAACAAAGATGGCAAACATTCAACTGTGTAAAAATTTGTTCTTGCCAACAAACAATAATTTAAAATCTCTATTATTCTTTATACTTCACAAAAACTGAGATAATTTCTCTTTCTTTTTTCTGAAATTTCTTTTTTTTATTAGGCAACAAACACTTATACTGTCAAAGTGGAATTCTTTTGTTACTAACGAGGGCTAGCAAATTACCAAATCCTTACATTCTTATCCGATAATTGTGTGTCGCAGACTAAAAGTGAACTTCTATAATGGTCTTTTTGTTTTTTCTTCATCACGTTATTATATTTTATTACTTATCCTTCTATTTTATTTTTAAAAAATTTTAGGTGTTGCATTATCCACCTGGTTTGACTCAGTGATTTTTATGATCCATTAATAAAAGAAGTTGTGGATCTTAAAATTTGGTACTGCCTTATCTTTACTCCAACGACCAATCAAATTATATACAAATTTTATAATATTTTGATGCTTTTATATTTATAATTATTATGTTCTAGAGCACGATGAAATAATAAGGAACTTAAAAACCCTTATTAACCAACAAGCTTATATAAGATATAATCCTGATATATCTTTTAGATCACATCAGAAAATTACCAAAATCATCTTCTTGAATTCTACCAGTAAAGTAAATACATTTTATATTCTCATGAACATTCCTTATCTGATGTTGATTTTTTTTAATAAAAATCTTATTATATATTTGCAGACAACATGGATTAAAGCTAATATTTCCTTCCAACACATCTTGCAAAAGTACTAGTATATGGCATGTAAGAAATGCTATCGTTCTACAGCTGCTACTTATGGAGTTCCATTCACTTGTAATTCTTACAGAGAAAAAAGTTCCTGCTGAACCCAGGTTTTCCTTTTTCTCTTTTCTCTTTTCTCTTTTCAATTTACTGCCTTTTTCTTCTCATTCACTTCTATGTGGAGATTTTTTTTCCAATGTTTTAACCAGACTTAAGTAATTTGATTCCACTCTACCTTCAACTTAAGTTTTGGGTAGCAAAGTGGTATCAGAGCTCAGGTATGGGCTTGAGGCTTAGCCCAACATTGTGAGTTTGAATCCTAGGGAGTGGATTCGCTCAGTTGTTTACTCCGCCAAGACGAAGGGTGTTCGCTACATCAAAGGATATTTTATTTTTGGTATTTCTCTGAATGTGGTTCTTAAATTTGTTCCTACTTTGGCTACATCATTAAACAACTGATCAATATATATTTTGTCTGTATTTTTAAATTCAATACTATGATGGGAATTGGTTAAGGCATAACTAATTCGTTATCTGAACTTATTATACATGCGTTCGTTATCGTTTAAATTTTGTTTATCAGCAATTACCTTCATAAAATCTTCCACCGTATTTACCTTATACTTGTTCAAAATGAGCAACAAAGAAGCAATATATGAGCTTAAAGATCTTCCCCGATCGATTCAGAAAAAGGTTGTGCTTCATTATATAACCAAGCAAACTCCTCTCTCGCAAAGTCAGGTAAGATCTTTGTCTTTTTCTAATGTTTTGTTTATGTTTCATTCTTTTATGGACGAAGAAGCAATATTATATCAACAATGAACAAAATAGGTATTGCCATTAACATTATTTTCTAATCACACAAAAATTTTTGTAACAGCTCTTCTATTGAATGGTTCCTGAAAGTTAACAGTGACAATGTTAAGTTGAGTGCAAAAAAAATTAAAGGCTTGCCTTTCCTGGAGAGAAAACATATTTACCAGTAATGTAACAATACTTTTTATTATAATATTATGAATGCAATTAAATTTTCTTACATATTATGTTTTTTAAAAAATACTTTTTATTCTAATGTTATGAATGCAATCAATTTTTCTTACATCTTATTTTTTTAAAAATCCTTTTTCTATTTCTTCCGTTTTAAATAAATGTTGTATTTTTCAAAATAAAGAAAGAAAAATATTCCTTCATAGTCTATCATATATTGTTTTTCTACTTTGTGTTATTGGTTTTTTCTTTGAAATGTAAATAACTTGACAGCAGATGAATTTTTCACTAAAGTAATAGAAGGATTTGCTTATGTAGCGTGTCATGATGAAAATTATAGGCCTGTTTTGGTAAATTTTAACTTTACCAATTACCTTTTATTCACTTTCAGTTTTTAAAACCGACATAAATTATCTACAATATTGTTTACATATATCTGTTCTAAATTTCATTTTTGACATTTCTTATGTCTAAACTCATTTTAAAGTTTTATTCTTCCTTTATTTTGTTGTTATTTGAAGATTTTTCGCCTTAAACAAGATTACAAGAAGTTCAGTTCATGAAAACTGCAAGTTACCATATATAAATTTTCATTGTGCGTGTGTTTCAATTTTTATCCTCCTTAATTGATTATTAATCATATTAAAAATTATATTTTTTGTTTCCACTTTTGTAGATTCACACGATTCATTTTGTTTACTTTGGAAGTCACTATATCAACCATGTGAAAAAACTGTGAACAATTTGTACTTCTGCTTGATGCAAGTATGTTAATTTTTTTCCAAAACTCTGTTGATAACTTATAAAAGTATTATTCATACCTTACCCATCACTGTCACATTTGTCACTTATTTAATCACAACTTTGAATGTTATTATATATATTTTTGTAACTATAATTTTTTCTTACTTTTTCCTATATGCACTTACAATCTAAAAAGCACGTTGATGACAACAACACTCTTTAATCACCCATTATTGTTGTCCAAGCTTTGTGACTTATATTAATTATTAATTACTAATTATTATTACTATATTATTAAGTACTATATATTAATATTAAGCATATATCTTAGTCATAATTGTTCATTATTAATTGCTTATTATTATTGAGTATTATATATTAATATTTAGTATATATATAGCTTTTATTAGTTTTCACGGTTATGACTAATGTCACAACTGTGAATTGCATATTAATTATTATTATATTATTATTAAGTACTATATACTAATTCTAAGTATATATATTAGTGACATTCTTGCATTATTAATTCATAATTATATATATAGCTCTTCACAGTTGGGACTAAATTATTAAAATTAACTATTTCAGTTAATTGTTATTTAATATTATTTATTACTTAATACTTAATTATGTTCTTATTAACTATCTAAAGTTTTTTAATGCCTTCATGTTATTATTTATTAAGTATATATATATATATATATCTATATCTATATATATCTGTATTAAGTAGACAAATACTTAATTAGATTTAGATCACTGACCGTTTAACTTTGTCATATTTTCTATTATAATTTGTTTTTTTTATCTTGTCAGGCTTTTTCAGGTCTGCTTTAACTTTCATATGTACTTTTACCGACGTTGAAAATTATTGTCAACTATTACCCATCCAGCCTTTACAGAGCTTTGTAATCGACCCACCATATTTGTTTTCTTATCTATAGAAGGTAACAATGTTATTTATATTTCTCGTATTTATATGCCTAATTTTTGTTTATTTTATCTCACTTTTAACATCTTTATGAAAATACTCATTTTTAAGCCTTTCTTAACATACATCAACCTATTACTACTATCCCAATTATGTTATACTTTTTACCTTCTTCTTGTTATTTTTCTAACGCGTTGTCTCCTATTTACTTATAATTCAAATCTTCAATGTTATTACAGGGCATCTGACCATTTGTTGAATTTTCAACAATCACCACAGTGGTATGTTCATTAGACTTTGAAGAATCATTAGAATTCTATAATTCACGCAATCATCCACAAGTATCTTCCCTTCAATTTCACCCTTCGTCCATAAGATCAATAGTTAAAAATGGCTCGTCCTCATCAAGGTTTTCATTTGTTGTTTCGCAACATTCTAACTCAGCCAAATTATGTTATCTTACCTTAACCCACCCAGTTTCTTTAAAAATAGGGTCCACTAGCAAGTCTCCTTTAAGCTCAGCACAAATTGACCCATTGAATGCAAGATTTGTTTCCTTTGCGTCACCTAGTGGTGGAATGCATGGGCGAAACATCAACCGTTATGCAACGACCACCAGCAAAAATTTATTCCCATTGACTCCCATTCCACACCATCTCACCACAACTAAGTCAATTAAAATTGTTGAATCGCAGACCCCACAACCTTCTTTTTTTCGATCACCCGCCATGTTTTTGTTTTCTAAAAAACCTGTAAATTTGACAACTCTATCGAGTCTTTCTTACCATTCCTAAAATTTTACAGAAGTTCCTATGATGAGCGCATTTACAGGTCAAATATGTGACCACCGCTTGGTGGTCTTGTGTCTATCATACCACCTCATCTCAAGTGACGTCACATGTCTGTATCACATTGGTTTTAAAATAATAGTTAAGTTGAACACATTGCAAAATCTTGTTCGTATTGTAATGAAATCCTTTTGTCTACTAGAAGATCATGTACTCTTGTTTGTATTATAATGAATTCCTTTTGCATAATACAAGGCAATGTACTTATCATTTGCCTGTTTTTTATATTAACAAAACAATAATTTTTAAGGTCCGCATTATGAAAAGAATATATATTTTAAAGATATAAAGAAGACCACTAGCATTTGATGCTTAGCCTATTTAGAAGAAATATTTTTTACTGCTCCAAAAAATTAATATAACTTATTTTATATTAAAAATTCACATTTTCCAAGATTAATATATAATTATAACTTTTTTATACGTACAATTTATGATTTATTATAAGTTTTATTACAAAATAAATACTTAAATTAGACAAATCAACATTTTAGAAGTGTCGTCATATATGTTAAAACATTATTATCTTTAAAGTTATTATGAAACTGACCTCTAATATATATTAAAATTTCATAGTTATTGAAATTTGTATACAATTTCCAATTATCTATAAATTATAATTTATGGTTAGTATATTTCCAAAGAAATACTATTTACCTCACTTTTCACCATTTGACATACCTCTTGACATTACTATACAAATTTAATTGAATGATGATATAATTTTTTACTTTTTAATTAAATTTTATAATTTTTGTATTTACTTTCTATATTTTATCAATTTATAACAAAAACATTTCCTTTTTTTGGTAAATCAGAAATATAATAAATCAAGAAAAAGAAGTTTATGTATAGAACTAGAGATAGCCCAAGGTGCTAATCTCATTCCAAAAGTCACAAGGCTATAACCTAACCTAAGTGAACCTAAGAAATATTGTACAACAACTACTGCTTCAATCCAAGATTGGTTGGAGATGCCTAGAAGGCTACAACCTTCACCAGATCCACACATATATTCAAACTAAACTAATAGAGTAGTTTATCGTTCAAAACCTCGATAAATCGTGAAGAAACTTCGTGGGCTGAAGCTTCTTCACTGCACTCACCTATTTTGCTGGAAGGATACGATCTCCATTGCTTTAAACGAAAGAGTAAACCTTTCCCCCTGCTATTAGCATACAACAAAACTCATCATAACCTCTCACCCAAGACATCATGGAGAAAACCTGAAAGGATAATACTCTCTCCTGATAGAAGGGATCTCCTTTGCTTTGGGAAATCCAGGAGGAGTAGAAGACTTTGATCTCCTCTTTATACCTCTAATTTTCAAAGACTGGAATCGAATCTACAAAACATTTTATTAGAGAAAACAAAACACACCAACAATTACCTTTCCTCAGAGTTTATGCTGAGATGTTCCATAACTTGGAAGACCACTCTAATGTTAATGCTCCTAGCTTCCAAGATTTTATCTTTGAAGGTTCAGTGTAACATCCCACGCCCGATGGAAAGGGGTAGAATAGTAATTTGGAAAGGACTAAGAGTGCGTAACATTGTTAGGACATGTTCATGCGTATTCGTAGACGTGAATAGTGAAATTTGCACATGAAAATGACTGTACATACATTCATGACATTTCCCGGTATATGTGCTTAAATATGATTCTTTTTTCGAAAAAATATGATTTCGTGTTTGAAAAATTATTTGGAGTGGATTGTTATGTGTTTTAAATTTTTGGAGAATTTTAGGAATTTTTCTGGGAACTTTCGGGGAAAATTTTCGAACTGAAAAAATCACTAAGTGGCGGATTGATTAGTTTTTGGTACTGAAAATTTCTGTCCAATGGTATTGGAATATTGGGTACGTGATTTGAGATTGTAATTGAGTCATTGGAATTTGGGAAGAAATTGGAGTAGAAATTGGACAGAAATTAGGTGAGTATGTAAAATGGTGACATGTGGCAAGTGACACTTGTCACTTGCCTAACATGCCACCTAAAATCACCATTTAATAAGTGGTTTGAAGCCCTCTTTACACTCTCACGACACCTTGATGTTTGGAGAGGCCAAATGAAACTTGTCTTCCTCTTCTCTCCACCATCATCTTCGTAGCCTTCTTCATCCTCTCCTCTTCTTGATTTTTGCTTGCTTCTCTTTTCCATCTCCTTCTCAATGGCTTGCTCTTCTTTGGTCTTAACAAAAGTTTAGCCTAAGACTTTAAGTTAATGATCGGATATGGGAAAGAACATTTGGAAGTTGATGACAATTGGAGGATTTGAAGCTTGATAGGTAAAAGTTGTGCTTTATATATAAATTGGTAGTTAAACGCATTAATTGTGATGTTTATGCACCAAATTGTATGAGAATTTTGTAAGTGTATGTGGGTATGTAACTCGATTATTTAATTGATGATTGATTGATGAATTGATGAGGTAAGATCAAATGAATATAAGTAGAGATATTAAGGTGCTTGAAAGTGAAAGCATGCTTAAAGATTTGTGTGAAACAGGATAGATGAAGGGATGAGTGTGTGCTGTAAATTGGGGACTGATGTTCAAAAATAGGATGTGAGTGAGTTATGATAGGAGTGTGAAGTAAATTGAGTGAGAAATGGTATGGAAGTGATAGGATTTGGTTTAGGTTGAAAATCTGGAAAATGTGCTAAGTGTAGGTTTTGTGATCACTGTACATTGAAGCTAAATTCTGGACTGTTGTGATTCTAATTAGCTCAAGGGGCCTTATGGAAAGTTGTAGAGGAATGAATTAGCTTTAAAATGAGGTATAGTATGCTAATTTTGAATGTAAGAATTGTGAGTTATGGATTTTGAAAGTATGGATGTGGTTTAGGGATTTTGCTGACTTAACACTCTTAAACAGGGCAGCCACAACACATGAGCGATTTTGACCTAGTTAGAGGCGGAATTGGTTTGTGAGTTCTTTATGAGAAATGTAGAGCTTGTTTTTACCTTTCCATAGACACTAAGTGTTGGAACCTGATCTCGGAATCGGATCCCAATTGGCAAACGAACAGAAAAAGGAAACGGAAACAAAAAGAAATAAAAAATTGACGGAACGGATCGGAAATCAATTAGCGGAAGTATCGAAAACGAATCAAACATCGAAGCGGATAATCAGATACGAAAACAAAGCGAACTAATCGAACGCGAATTCGACAGAACGGAACGGTTGGTAGAATTGAATCGGAGAACATAAAACGGAAGAATCCGAAGCGGAAACAAAGTCGAATGCAAATCGTGGAATGCGAAAGTAACGGAATTCGAAGCGAAGCGAATCGGTAAAGAAATACAAATCGAAACAAATATCCGACATCCGTAGCGTATATCTTGGAAACTTAAAATCGCGCTGAAAACACTAATACATTCCCGGTCTAAGCCAATCCGAAAATCCGGTATTTTTTTCAATCTTTCTTTTTCATTTCTTTCATCTTTAATCAACCTTATACAATCAAAACAGAATAATTCATCCTTGTGCAAATCACAAATCATCTTATACAAACATACACATCCCAAAATTTTATCCATAAACCAAAATTCTTATCTCATTTATAACAAAACCTATTCTAATTCTTACTTTGCCATAACCCGATTTTATCGAAAATCGGGCAGCATAACGGCTGTATTTTATACAGCCCAAAAATCTGCAAAAGATTTTACACACTTCTATAATGTCCAAACACAATTCAGAATCATCGGACCTCCCGTCCGGAATCCATAACACCAGCAGAAACACACATCTATACCTAACACTTCAAAAATCTCAATCACAAACCATTATCCATAAACAAAAACAATCCCATTCATCTTCCATACATAATTTCATAGTTTCTTTACAATTCATACATCTTTTGAATGAATTTCTTACAAAAGAGCCTAAAAAACAATACATAATTCATAATTCGCATACATCATGAATTCAATGCTTACAATGCATGAATGGCCTTCCCAGCCATATACCAAAATCCCAAATACATAAAACACAAAACAGACTAAATCGAATATAAGTCTTGACCTTCTTTCATCCGATCTCCTGCTCGATACCTAGAGATGGGGATGAAAGGGGGGTGAGCTTTCGCTCCGTGGATAACATATTTATACTCGAAACATAAGCAAAAATATTTTTTTTCAAAACTTTTGCCATTTAAGATTTCACAGTCTAAAAATTGGCAAATGTCTTATTTCTCAAACTTTTTCACTTTTCAAACATTCATAAACGTTCATAAACAATTTCATAATTTCACGGTTGAAAAACCTCAATTTCTCTTTTCTTAAAATTCTCAAATTTTCTTCCTTCCTTCACAAATCACAAACAATTCTAAAACATGAATGCATCACAAACATAAACAAAATCAAAAATCACATAACATATCAGAATGGTTTGGGTCGGTCCTAACAGAACGTACTGCACATTCCCGCATAGCGGTTCTGTGCAGCCGTGAATGGAGGGGAGTCCGAAATCGAAACTCCTAAGCCACTTGCGGGCAGCCGAGAGAAGGCTATCAGAGGGAGACAGTGCACTGACTCTTACGGAGGGGACCTAACCAAACCCACATAATACACATATTCATACTTATAAAATCAGATTGC
>JANZLX010000008.1:27090213-27102862 GCA_025531955.1 Erythroxylum orinocense | reverse complement strand
TAATTAAAGCCAATGAAGAAATCAACAAAGAAGAAGGAGATGGGAGGGTTTCGGATGGATGATGAAGGAATAGGTAAATAATTCATTTCTTTCATTCTTACAATTTGACATTGCCGAAATGAAGGGTTAGGAACAAAACAAAGGCATTAAATGTGTAGGACACTTGTCCATTTAGAAAGAAAAGACAAAATAAGAATGAAGACAAACTTTTAATAAAATTAAACCCCAATAACATAAATTTGACCCATTCAATTCCAATGGCCCTAATTTCAATCCCAAAATAATGTACCCAATATTGCTGTTCCATTGGACAGAAATTTTTGCTACCAAAAATCAACCGGTTCGCTACTTGGCGATTTTTTCGATCCGGAAATTTTCTCCGAAAAAGTTCAGAAAAATTCCTAAAAATCCCTTAAACTATAAAACACACAAAATCACTCCAAAATAATTTTTTAAAGACAATTACCACGTTATTCACCACAACATTTCATTTAGACATAAACACCGGGAATGTCATGAATGCATGTACAGTTATTTTTCATGTGCAAAAATTTCACTGTTCACAAATACCAGTATGCAGGAACAATCCTAATTATTCCCAATCAACCGCATGCTATGCCCAATTACTATACTACCCTTCCCGTCAGGGGTGGGATGTTACACTTAATTTATTGATCATTTATTAAACAATTGTTTTATTAATTTATTGGACTGTGGAGATTCCGATGATATGCTAATAGCTCACTTTTGAGTCTAATAACAACTAATGCTAAGGTTATCAACCAAATTGCTCATGTTAAAGTTTATATAATTACTTTACCAATTTGTGAATCCAACTATTAAGTTTAGCCTTAATCTAGAGGATTTATGTCATCCTTTCTCTAGTGTTACAATCAACTTTTTCCAATTACGGTGGATCTATTCGCACATAGGATTTCTCAATCTCTTTGCTGTAAATCAAATTATTGATAAGTTGATATTCTTGATATATTTTAGTTCTATTTTGTCATTATTTTTGTATTAAATAATGTTAAATTGCCTTTAGTTTTTGTGAATTTGGTACTACTGCTTTATTTTCGATGTTTGCAGATGTTTATGGAGGAAAACAAATACTAGAAAAATACACGGTCAGGTTGAGTAAACCAACACGGACCGTGTCTTCCAATAGCAAAAACACAAGCCATGCCCAAGAAGAACATGGTTTGACCGTGTAAATTAACACGACCCATGTATGACAAATTTGAAGATTTTAAGTGGTTAAAAAGGCAGTTAATGCCAAGGGAAGAAAAGGGGGGAGAGGAGAAATTTAGGGGGAATTTTCAGGGAAAAGAAGAGAAAGGAAAAGAATAGATAAAATCGTAAGGGGAGATTTGAAGATTAAGAAATCAAGATTCAAAAATCAACTAGAGTTCTTTCTCCACCTCTTTTACTTATTATTTGTCTTGGATGTTCATGTTTATAATTTTATTCTTAAGTTGAATTCAGTCATGACACTGCAAATTTTCTTATTCTAGGATGTTTGTTTCAAATCGGTATTTATGTATTAAACCTTATGCCTTTACTTTTAAAATCAATGTTGTCTTGGTTTTAGTATAGTATTTTGATCTAATAAAGATTTGATCTATCTAATCTAGGGTTTCTTATTGAATGTTGATAGGTGTTAAACTAAATACGGAAAAGTGATGTTTAATATATGAATTACTAGATTAGACTTAATTGAAAGAGCATCTAGAAATAGAAATCTTCATTAAGAGTATTTGAGATTAAACATTGTGTTCATTGGGTTGGATTCGATATAATCTAGGAAACTAGTTTAAAAATTTGAAACAACATGTCAATTACTTCAAGAGAATTAAATGATAAGAGTAGGTTAATGAACTTAGATCAATATTTTATTTCACAAGGATGGAATAAATTCTTTGTTGGAATAAATTCCTAAGATATTAGGTTAAATTATGTTAATTGTGTATTGATATTTCCCTTATAAATGAATTTTCATATTCAATTGCTTAGCAAATTTAGAAGGTATAAATTTTGTACTTTGACCTAGTCCTTGTGGATCAACACTTGATTGCTTCAACTAAACCTATATACTTGAGGAGCCTATCAAGTTTTTAATGCCGTTGCCGAGGACTTGCGTCATATATTAAATTTTGTTGACCAAAGTTGACTAAGCTTGACTTAATTCTATTCTAGTTATAGGTTTATTTGTATATTCTTTGTATATAAGTTTGTTCATTCATTTGTGTTTCTCGTGCAATGGAAAATTAAGATTTATATGCAAAATATTTTAACAGCCACATTTGATCCTGAGATCAATTGAACATACCACAGGAGAAGAGACCAGGGTTTGTAAATAAAAAGAAGGTGACAACTGCTAGCAGTAGCATTACGATGGACGGAGGAATAGGACGGCGACTTCGTGATTATGCAAAGCTGGGAGTTCAACAAAATACTTTGGGGATTCGAAATCCAAATAATGAAGTAAATTATTTCGAGTTGAAACCAGCCCTTATCTCTATGGTGCTGCAGTTACAATTTGGAGGGTCACCTGTCGAAAATCTAAATATGCACTTAACAGTCTTGCTTGAAGTTTGTGACACTCTGAAAAATTAATGGTGTCACCCCCGATGCCATTCGTCTCTGCCTTTTCCTATTTTCTTTAAAGGATCAAGCAAGAGCATGGATTCATTCACTTCCAGTTGGATCTATTACGACGTGGGATCAACTCTCCAAGACGTTCTTAGCCAAGTATTTTCCTCTAAGCAATACGACAAATCTAAGAAATCAAATCCCAACATTCACCTAAAAAGATTATGTGATGTTGTATGTAGCGTGGGAGCGTTATAAAGATTTACTTCGGTTGTCCACACACCATGGCCTACCAACTTGCATGGTCCTTTATAACTTATATAATGGATTACTCCAGTCAGTGAGGACATTAATCTATGTTGCAACTAGTGGAGCAATTTTAAATAAAACTTATACTAATGTATACAATCTCATTGAAGAGATGGCTCTCAATAACTACCAATGGTCCAATGAACAAGGACCAATAAAACGTACTCCAGGTAAGTATGATGTTGATGCACTTACTATACATTCTACTAAAGTCGATGCCATGACTCATAGGTTATATCGTTTGAATGTTAATTCTGTGAATACAAGTAGTTCTACTTCTGTATGTGAAATTTGTGGTTCTGTTGATCAATTGTTTGTTAATTGTCATGTTCGTAGTCCTTTTTCTCAAGATCAGGGTAGTGACCAAGTGCATGCCATTAACAACTTTAAAACCAAACCTCAGTTTGACCCACACTTAAACACTTACAACCCAGGTTGGAGGAACAATCCCAATTTCTCTTGGAGGAATGGTCAAAATCCCCCATTTCAACCAAACATTAGACCACCTTTTAGATTTCAAAAACCTTCTAATCTACCAAGACCTCCAAAATCAAACATGATGGAATCCATGTTACTAACCCAAAGAAAACAAGAAGAAACCATCAAGCAATTAACCTCTAAAGTAGACCTGTTAGTTACCCATAACAAGTTGCTTGAAAACCAAATCACACATTAGGCCAGTTCGTCGACCACACCATTAGGGAAATTACCTAGTCAACCAGAAACCAATCCCAGGGAGCATTGTAAAGCCATCACATTAAGAAGTGGAAAATAATTGGTAGGAGCCCATGATCCTAGGAATGAAGTTGCAAAAGAAGGCACAGTTGAAATTCAAGACAGGGCTAGTAGAGAAGCAAAAGTTGAGAAGGAAAAGATAAGTGAGGATGATCCTTTTAAGGAACCAGAAAAGCCATTCCAAAAACCGTATACTCCACCAATACCCTTTCCTTATAAAATGGCCAAAGCCAAATTAGATGCTCAAATTGGAAAATTCTTAGAAGTTATCAAAAAGCTCTGCATCAACATTCCTTTCACAGATGCACTTTCTCAAATGCCTTCTTATGCTAAGTTTTTAAAAGAAATTTTGTCAAATAAAAAAAATCTAGAAGAGTATGAAACTATTGCATTGACTATTGAATGTAATGCTACCATTCAAAACAAGCTTCCTCCGAAACTCAAATATCCTTATAGCTTTCCAATCCCTTATCAAAATGGTAAAGTTACAATTGAGCGTGATTTGTGTGATTAAGGTCAAGTGTGAGTCTAATGCCACTCTCTTTATGTAAGAAGCTTGATTTAAGAGGGTTAACACCCACTACTGTTGCTTTGTAATTAGCAGATCGATCTGTTAAATATTCTGTACGTGTATTAGAAGAGTTCCTACTAAAGTACGTAACTTGTATGTATTTTATGATTTTGGAAATGGAGGAAGACACCCGCATCCCATTCATTATTGGGAGGAAATTTTTGGCTATAGCAAGATGTCAAATAGATGTGAAAAATGGCAAATTATCTTTTGAGATTGGTGAGGATTGTGTTCAGTTTGACCTTTCAAAAGCTACTAAAATTTTGAGCTTGCCTAATGATTGTTTTAGAATCAATGTAATTGATTCCATTGTAAATACCTATTTTTCTAAGCAACATTAGGATGATTTTCCTGATCATTTTTTGATTACTAATGGAACACTAAGTGATGAGATTCTAAAAGTAGCCATGATTGTTAAAGCTTTAGCAAATCTCCCTACAGATTACAAGGCTAAAGAAGAGTAGTTTGAAGTTCTAGAAGTGGATCAACCAACTGAAGTGAAAGCACATAAGGTAGAACTCAAACCCCTTCCCTCTAAGTTAAGGTATGAATTTCTAGGACTGATTCTACTTATCCTGTGGTTGTGAATGCTAAATTGGATGTTGATGATACTGAAAAACTTGTTAGCGTCTTAAAAAAGCATAAAAAGGCCGTAGGTTATTCTCTAGATGACCTTAAGGGAATTCATCCTTCTGTGTGCATGCATAAAATCCTAATGGAGGATGACCATAAACCTACCATTGAGCATTAAAGGAAATTAAATCCTAGTATGCAAGAAGTGGTCAAAAAGGAAATTTTGAAGTTGAATAAGGCTGGCATAATTTACCGTATCTCGGATAGTAAATGGGTTAGTCGAGTCCATGTAGTTCCTAAGAAAGGAGGGATGATAGTGGCAAAAAATGAAAATAATGAACTCATTCCAACTGGGACTATCACTGGGTGGAGAATGTCCATAGATTACCATAAGTTGAATTCTGTAACTAGGAAATATCATTTTCCCCTTCCCTTCATTGACTAGATGTTAGAAAGACTTGCTAGGAACTCTCACTTTTTTTATCTTGAAGGTTATTTGGGTTTCTTCCAGATTCCTATTCACTCATAAGATAGGGACAAAACTACTTTTACATGTCCATATGATACCTTTGCATAAAGGAGAATGCCTTTTGGTCTTTGTAATGCCCCTGCTACTTTCGAACGTTGTATGATGGCAACATTTTTTTATTTCACTGAAAACATAATGGAAGTGTTTATAGATGACTTCTCTGTTTATGGTTTGTCATTTGATGATTGTTTGAAAATTTTGTCAAACAATCATCAAATGATGTTCAAATTTTGTCATTTGAGAATGTGGTAGCCAATCACCTTTCCAAGATTACTGTTCCCCGTAAAGACTGTCCAATTGATGATTCCATTCCAGAAGAATAACTATTAGCTATATCATCTCTTGCAACACCATGGTATGCAGGCTTGGTTAATTACATCATTTGTGGAGTGTTCTCACTAGAGATTACTTATCAACAGAAGAATAAACTCATCTCTGATGCTAAATACTATATGTTCGAGTAGCCATTACTGTATAAATATTATGGTGATGGTATTTTTAGATGGTGCTTGCCTAAAGATGAAGTCCAAAGTGTTCTTCACCACTACCATTCGATAGTTTATGGTGGTCATTTTAGTCCAAATAAGACAACCGCCAAGGTTCTCTAAGCAAGTTTCTTCTGGCCTACTTTGTTTAGAAATGTGAAGCAATATGTGGCTACATGTGATAATTGCTAGCGGTTAGGAACCATGTCAAAAAAAGCTGAGATGCCACAAACTGAAATTTTGAAGGTTGAATTGTTTGATGTTTGGGGATTTAACTTTGGGTCCTTTTCCTAATTCCTATAACAACTTCTACATTTTAATGGCAGTGGATTATGTTTCAAAATAGGTAGAGGCAATTGCGACTTCCACGAATAATACTAAGGTGGTAATCAAATACTTGAAGAAACATATATTCCCTCGTTTCAGAATTCGTGAAGCCCTTTTGAGTGACAATGGTTCTTACTTTTGTAATAAGCCCCTTGAGACTCTTTCGCAAAAATATGGTGGCTTTGACACGATTGCTACACCATATCATCCTCAAACAAATGGGCAGGTTGAAGTTTCTAATGGGGAAATAAAGGCATTTTGGTAAAGATAGTTGATAAGTTAAGGAAGGACTAGTATTTAAAGCTTGATGATGCTCTTTGGGCTTACCGTACAGCCTTTAAAACCACGTTAGGTGTAACACCATATAGGTTTATGTTCGACAAATCATTTCACTTACCCATATAGTTAGAACATAAAGCATATTGGGCTATCAAAACATTCAACTTCGACATGAAATCTGCTGGCGAAAAGAGAGCAATGCAATTGACTGAGTTGGACATTTTGAGATTAGAAGCTTATGAGAGTTCTCCCTTATGCAAGGAAAAGGCCAAGCTATGGCATGACAAACATATTACCAGGAAGCAATTCAAAGAAGGTGATTTAGTTTTGTTATTTAACCCTCGTCTTCTTTTTTTTTTCCAAGTAAACTCAAGTCAAGATGGTCTGGTCCGTTTCAAGTTCTACAAGTGTTTCCACATAGCACGGTCGAGGTTTGGAGTGAAGTTTCAAGAGCCTTTAAGGTTAATGGCTAGCACCTAAAACCTTATTTTGCAGGACATCCATTAGGTGCCACAACAACATTGGCACTTTCAAAACCTCAACGAAACTAATACAATTCACTGGTTTGCTCAAAGCATTCAATGAGTTTTGTTTATATGTAGTTTTTTACATAATTTCTTCCACCTTTGATTTGTTTGTTTCAAGTTTGTACACGTAATGATTTAAAATTTTTTTTGAATTAGATTACACGGTCAAACCATGTAAATTCACATGGCTCGTATTCTGGACCGGGTGAAAATTATTATGTAACAGAAAGATACATGGTCTCTCCGTGTCCATCCACATGATCCGTGTCTAACTCTTTCAATTCCCGCCATAACTTACACAGTCCTCCCGTGTAGCGCTCCTGAACAGCCCTTTTCGTCAAAACACCCTCTCTTCCCTTTTCTCTCTCACATTCATCATCTCTGTCATTTCTCTCCAAACCCTAGCCCTAAAACTCGCAATTTACCCTCTTCGCTCTCAACTCCAACCATAATATCCCACTCACACACCCTATTTACTCTCATCTCCATTATTACCATCTCCCCATTCCTCTTCCATTTTCATTTTCACTCATTCTCACCAGCACTCACTTTAACAATGGGACCTAAGAGGAATCAAATCCCACTTGGAGGATCAAGCTCGAGCCACCATCAATCGTCCCAACCACCACCTCAAGGAGGTAATTCCAATCCCTTTAGTTTACTTGATAGTGATGATTGTGCTCGATATGAAGAATTGAAAGAGAGACCTCTTATTGCAAATAGGTATTACATTGAGGAAACTTTGAGTACCTTGAACTTACTAGATGATATATATAGATTGTTTGGGGATATTGGTTTGAGAAATTTTCTAGATGTTAGATGACCAACGTATTCGAACATAACTTTAGAATTTTTTAGTAAAATTTCTGTTGAGGTTAATCAAGGGCATGATTGTCAAGTAGGTAAGATTTCCTTTCAACTTCTAAGAAGAAGACACACCATAACCTTGGATGAATTCAATGCCATATAATCCCTTCCTACCGACTTAGACATAATTCATCATAGGGTTCCCCCTAGCTTTGACTGATTTTGTTATTTGTCTCATATTGCTGATGGTCCATCTTATAATCCTAGATCTTCTAAAGCCACATGCATAAAAAAATCTCTGCTTTCGCTATGCTCACCGAATTTTATCTAGTGGGATTTTCATTAGAAGTGATAGCGAACCGCTGAATTGTATTTCTTGTATGCTATATACCTTGGTGAAACTGTTGATGCATGTTCTTACTTGGCTTCCCAATTTCAGAGTGTCACTACTCAAATTAGTGGGGAAATTCTTATAGGTGGTTTGATCACCCCTATTGCATTATCTTTAGGATTCCATCCCCTTGAAAATAGGGAATTTCTTATTCAAGGATCTTAGCAACTAGATTACCTAACACTGGAAACTATGCAAATTTATAAATCGGTAAAGGGACAACATTGTTGGGTTTGCCCTAATAATGTCAAGTTTCGTTTTCCATATCTAGCTCAAACTACTATTCATGATCCCTCAAACATTGATTGGATGCCTTTGTTAGATCACACCACTCCAGATCCATCAAATGTTGTCCTACCTCCTACCCAGCCTACTTCAATACCCTCCTTTTCATTCCAACCAGTTCTTTCCACATTTGATTTTAGCGCTCTCCAATTCACACTCCCCTCCATCCAAACCGAACAAGCAAGTCTCCGCACCTTAGTAACCGATCAAGGTCGTTATCTTCATCATTTAGGAGATACCCTTTCTACTCTTAGTGCCAATCACACCACTTTGCCGCAAATGGTTGAGTCTCACAATGCTCAAATTCAAGATATGACAACCGCTTTAACTCGTGGCGTGAGTGGTATTCCTCTCTTGGAAACCCACAGCCCCCATCTTCTCAGTGATTTTTTTTCCACTTACTCTTCCATTAGGGATAATGCCTATTTCAAGTAGGGGAGGTCACTTTCTGTTTCGTAGTGTTCGTTCTGTAGTTTTGTAAATATTTTCATTTTTGTTTTGTTTGGTTGTTTTCACTTTGTTTTTATTTATTTTCTTCTCGAGTATAATAGTTTATTTGATTATGCATTTATGTGTTTCTTCACAAATAATTATCTCTGTTTTATTTTGTTGTTTGTTTGTTTTTTTATTTAGTTCTTTTAGAGCAATTGGGTGGTTTGTTATTGCGCTTTCAACTATCACTCATCTTTGTCAACTATTAACTCCATAGTAGTGGTCGAAGACCATTCATAACTAGGCTTAGCTCTAAGATAAATTTACCTACTATCCAAATTTTTTTAGCTAACTTTTTAAGTTGAAAACGCATAATTAAATTTATCTTTCTTGGGGACCCCGTTGTTGTTTCTATTATATTATAGGAGAATTGCTTGATTGGCTTGCTTTTAAAGAAATCAATAAATTATGTCGTAAAAAAAGAGTTGAATATTCTTAGGTGACCCATATGAGTACCAATACTATCTGAAGTTGGTAGAATGGTGCCATCTTCCCATAAATTATCAAATGTATGGAGTTGCTAGTATTGGGTGGAATTTCTCCTTTTTAGGTCGATATAAATTTCGTAAAATCACAAACTTTTGGTATACCAATTTTAGCCGGCATGAATGACATGGCATTTGTGCTCCTTAAGTGGGTTACTTATGGAGCAGCTAGCAATTGGGAGAGTTACGTTCCTTTTGGGTCGTTAAATGACTTAAAACAAATAAGGGTGTTATTTGGTCTTTAGTTACCCCTTTAAGATGCAAGCTACTAGGGAAATACCCAATGAGGTACCCTTTTGAGGCAAGTATTACTGGAGAATAATAATATTGATTACTAAATTTGTCACCAGGCACTCCATTGAGATGGAGAGGACGATAGGGGGATGACCCTAATTTGTTTTTGAAATGTTTCTTTGAGTCTCGATTGATTTGAAGATGCTAATCAATGTCTATTATGATTAAGGTCTATCAAATCTTTGAGCCAAGCTAGGTAGAGAGTGAGTGATGAACTATTACTTGGAGCGAGCATTTAATTAAGTTGAGATGCAACGGATTATTTTGCTTGATCTTTAACTTAAGTTTATGACATTTGAGTTATTTTTCCCTTTTAATTTGGATTTAAGTTTACTTTCCTTGAGGATAAGCAAAAGTCTAGCATAGGGAAGTTTAATAAGTTGATATTCATGATATATTTTAGCTCTATTTTGTCATTATTTTTGTATTAAATGATGTTAAATTGCCTTTAGTTTTTGTGAATTTAGTACTGCTACTCTGTTTTCGGTGTTTACAGATGTTTTGGGACGAAAACGAACACCAGAGAAATACACAATCAAACCATGTAAACCAACACAGACCTTGCCTTCCAATAATGAAAACACAAGTCGGACCTGAAAGGAACACGGTCTGATCGTGTAAATTAACACAGCTCGTGTACGACGAAAGCACAAACATAGCCAGGAGAAGAAAAGGGGGGAGAAAATAGAAATTCAAGGGGAATTAGCAAGGAAAAGAAGAGAAAGGGAAAGAATAGAGAAAATCGTAAGGGGAGATTTGAAGATTGAGAAATCGAGGTTCAAAAATCAACAAGAGTTCTTTCTCCTCCTTTTTTACTTGTTATTTGTCTTGCATGTTCATGTTTATAATTTTATTCTTAAGTTGAATTCAGTCATGACTCTGTAAATTTTCTTATTCTAGGATGTTTGATTCAACTCAGTATTTATGTATTAAACCTTATGCTTTACTTTTAAAATCAATGTTGTCTTGATTTTAGTCTAGTATTTTGATCTAATGAAGATTTGATCTACATAATCTAGAGTTTCTTATTGAATGTTGATAAATGTTAAACTAAATATTGAAAAGTGATGTTTAATATCTGAATTACTAGATTGGACTTAATTCAAAGAACATCTAGGAATATAATTCTTCATTAAGATTATTTAAGATTAACCATTGTGTTCATTGGGTTGGATTCGATTTAGTCTAGGAAACTAGTTTAAAAATTGGAATCAACACGTCAATTACTTCGAGAGAATTAATTGATAAGGGTGGGTTAATGAACTTAGATCAATATTTTATTTCATAAGGATGGTATAAATTCTTTGTTGGAAAAAATTCCTAGAATATTAGGTTAAATTTTGTTAATTGTGTGTTGATATTTCCCATACAAATGAATTTTCAAATTCAATTGCTTAGCAAATTTAGAAGGTATAAGTTTAGTACTTTGACCTAGTCCTTGTGGATCGACACTTAATTGCTTCAACTAAACTCGTATACTTACGGAGCCTATCAATTATGCACTAATATTTTGGATCTATCATATTAAACACATAATTGAATCATAATATGTCGATTCAAACAATTGCATTAGTAAAAGAATTAAAACATGTTATTACACAAAAATATTCATCTAACCTAGGCACTAAAAGAATTACACATTATAGAGCATGAAATCAAACATAAATAGAAGGAAGAATGAATTGGAAACAATGGGTTCATAATTTTAAATCCCCCTATTTGTCTACTACCGAATATTCTTGCAAGGTAGAGGTTGATCTTATATTTGTCTTTATATTTTACACTTTTCTAACTCAAAATTGCCCCTTCAGAATGATCTAAGCTTTTGTAATCACCTTTTAACGTCCAATCTCTTGTTTTTCCTCAGAACGCATCTTTTTATAATAGTTTTAGGGTGGTTATAGGTGATGCATGGTATAATACAGAAGTCATGTACTAGACTGTATGTAGCACCCCACTCTCGCAATGACCCGAACCCGACATCGATGGTGATATCCGAGTTCATGCCACGTGAGGGTGGTGTACTAGAGCACTCAATCGGTCAGAAATCTGTATATATATATTTTTTGAAATCACAATACAATATATGCGGAAATCGATACTCAAGTTGGGCCCTTATTCATTCATAACCATTTTCACTTAACACAATTTTCAATAGCCAATAGACCCTTTCACAATTATAAAACATTTGAGTCATTTCAAAATACAAATTTATACAAAAGTTGTATAATTCACGATTCAATGCAAAATAGCAAAACAAAAATGCAGACGCGAACTAATCCTGACCTCTATCCTTCACTTGAATGCTGTAGGTATACTCCTGTTGGCCTAACGGGGTATTCTTTTGAGTCCTGAAAAATATTTGCAAATATTGGGTGAGTTTTACGAACTCAGTGAGTGACCATCATTGATGGCTCACCCAGTCACATATAGCACATAATTCACACCATTCATTTATAATCATATTGAATCACATGAATTTCACCTTCAAAAATCATTTAAACTATTTAAATCGTACATATCGCACGCATATATAATGCTTATGAGACTCACTTTCAATTTGTTACTTTGTTGTAACCGAGTGCCTTTTCACTAGCCCATATCCCTTAGTGGATACCGAGCTGGCCCATATCCCTTATGGATACCAAGCTGAATCAAATAGTGTCCCATATCCTTTAGTGGATACCGGGTACATTTACAATTGAGCCTCAGATTCTTATCACATATTGAGCTTTAAGCTCTTTTTCTGGCAACTCCGGTCACAACTGCCTTTATATTTCATTCATTTATGAAATGAAATGCATCACTCATATTTTCCTGCTCTTATTCAGTTATATTCACTTGCCATCGGACTGTAGTCCGACATTCAACTTGTAACACTTTTTTTTATCTGCAAACATTCAATATTTATGTGCATATATGCTAACATTATGCATGAGCAAGAAAAATGCATTTCCTAATCTCTCTT
>JANZLX010000008.1:27073729-27085088 GCA_025531955.1 Erythroxylum orinocense | reverse complement strand
ACTCACAAAAAATACGGGCTAAACCGGACCGTTTCATGCTCCGGTTCACCGGTTCTCCGGTCCGACCGGCCGGTTCGATCCGGTTTTTAAAACACTGCTTTTTAATCATAATCAAACAAATATTTCAGTGATTCTCGTGTTTATATTTCAAAAGTAAAAGGATAGAAATGATAGGAAATAGATTCCAACCCAATTCAATTCTTACTAAATCTTCTATTTCGATAAACTCGCTCTTACCAGAGTTAAAAATAAACAATGAAGAAGGGTAGAATCTTTTTTTGACTTTTTTATTTTTTATCCCTTTTTCCCGTTCAAATAGAAAAGAAATGAGTTATATTTTTTTTTGAATAAAAAATGAGTTATGTTAAATGGGGGTTATAATTAAGGTGTATATTTATGTGTGTGACTCACAAATAAAAGTTCATACTTTTTCTTCACAAATTCGAAGTTGATTCCGTCATATTGTGTTGATCTTTACATCTATGTGACTAGTGACACCCTTGTGAGTTTTATCAACAATTGTGGTGCTTGACTTTATCAAATGTTGTGGCATTATCTTGGTTTTCCCTTCGATTGTCAACATTTTTCATTCATTCAAATTAATCTACTATTTTTATTCTCCCAGGTTCAATTGGTGTGCCTAGTTTATACATTTGATTGGTCTCAGAGCTCAATTATTAACGTTTTCTTAAGCCTTAGCAATTCATGATTGATCCTCTGTCACCTAAATTCGAAAGTGTAGTTAGTGTGCCTAGATTATACATCATATTCCAACCATAGGATAAGATATCTTTATATCTAAAGAAACCCTATTATACTCTTGTATCCAAACAGTCTTTATTCTAGGCTTAGGATATGCTTATCCTTGTTGCCAAATATCCTCTATTCTGGCCCAAGAATAATCCTATCCTAGACTTAGGATAACTTTATCCACTGTTCCATTTGTAACCCCAATCTCACCAACACAAACTCTAGCTACCACTACAAATCTGCCGCCCCCAATCATCCATAAACTACGCTAACGTTGTCTGCATCACGCCTTCGCTTGGTGGCTGCTCTCGCTGTCACTTATGCAGTCTATACCGCCAGATGCTACCACCATTTGCAGTCCGCCGCTCGCAGCAGTTGCTACCTCCATGTGTGTGTGACAGCGTTTCAAACCATGGAGGAAGCCTCCTGCCGCCTCTTTCCTGCTTGTAGTTGTCGTAATCAAGGTACAGCTCACCATTGGCAAGAAACGTAACAATTGTAGGAAATTCGCAAGCCATCTACGATGCATCTCAATCTCTAGCACAATCCTGACAGTTGCAACTTCCTTTTCGAAGCCAACATCACTCCTCATCTAGCAACGTCCATACCAAAACTCAACTCACAATGGGACCTAATTAGTAACTTACTAGCCATCAGAACAAAACCTAATTGGCAATTTCGATCCCTAATCTCAAGTATTGTAATAGTTTAGTGTTATGCAGTCAGGGGTTTCATTAACTTAAACATGGGATTCTTTGGTTTTAAACGTGTCTAGTGATTATAGGGAAGAGTAAAGATTTGAGATAAGATATTGATCTGAACTTTCTGAATTCAATAATTTAAGGCTTGTATTTCAATTCTACAATTTTGATTAATAACAATCAAACAATTTTTAATGAAATTATATAATTAAGGTCAGCTTTTATATCACTCTAGGAAAATTAGAGTGGGATTTGATCCTGTACATAGTAAAATAATTACGAAAGTTCTTTTACTTTCTTGAAAGCTAAGATCACTTAAAATTTTATAAAATGAATACCACATAAGTTATAATAAATCAAGAATCTTAGTTTGTTTCTTATTCTAAAGCTTGATTGTATTCTTGTCTTATCTCTCAAAACATTTATGGAATTAACTCATCTCAATCATTATAGTTACACAATTGTCCAACCTCTAACGGTATCTATAAAACAAGTTGAGAGAACTCTACAACTGTTACAAAGAGGGATAGGCAAGGAATGTTACCTCTCTTAGAGCTTAAGCCTATTTATAACAAGTTTTGAACATTTTAGTAATTTAATGTAATTCTAATTTCAATTAAACTTTAATTAGAATTACAGATAATTCTAATTAAATGCTAATTATGCTCAAATAAGATCCAATATCTCATATTGATTCTTATTTATTAAATGTCTTATATTTAATCATAAAGTTTCTCAAACTTTACAATCAAGTGCAACTTGACTAAAACATCTTTTTCCCAAATATGTTGGAAGTAAATATTAATTATACCTAAATCATATTTAGGATTAGATAAAACTCTTTTAGTTTATCTTTAATTCTCTAATTAACCTATTTATATATATAGATGAAGGTTGGCGTCTAGCAACACATCATGACCTCCCAAATATTTAGAAATGTCAAAGTAGTTTTGACGGACCTTTCTATGCTTGATATTTTCGTATAATTCAATCATTTCATTATACAATATTTAAATTAGACATAGAGCATGAAATTTAGGAATGTCATCACCTCCTAAATATTTAAGAATGTCAAAGTCATTTTGACTAACATTTCCGTACATGATTTTTCATAAGATTCAATCATTTCATCATACAATGTTCAGATTAGATGGAATTAATATTTGTTTTATTTTGAGCCCAATCATGTTAATTATTTACCATTAGTAATTTATTTATTTAATCACATTTGAAATCTATTTTCAAGTGTCATTTTATCATAGCTAAGGATTTCCTAAATCAATACTAATCGAGAACAATAGAATATTTTTCCTAATCACTTTAGAGAGAAGAATCTTATATTGATCACTCGACTGCCTCAATATAACTTATGGCATATCTAATGACTATCAATTGAGTTATCCTTGACTATAACATGTCACAAGTTTGTTTTAAAAACCGGACTAGATATTGAACCGATCAAAGCAAAGGTTTAAGGTTCAACTAATATTTAACTGCTATAAAACTAGTATATAACAAATAAGAATAAAAATTATAAGAATAAGTAAAAAATAGTATAAAATAAAATATTTTGATGTAAAAATACACATAACGTCTATTAATATATAATAAACTAATAATAAATTTAAAATTTTAAACTAAAATTAAATCTAACATAAATTTTAAAATAATAATAAAAATAAAAACAATATTTCCATGTTATCATTTACTTAAAGACTCATAATTAGAAATATGCTTAAAGAAAGTCAATAAGAATGGCTCTAACTTCTTTTTTAATGTCCTTTAAATATACTCTTTATAATTTAAATATTATTTTAAACACATTCTTAAATTATTTTAAAAAAATACTTATATATACAAATAAATAATTTAATTTATTAAAAAAATTCATGATAAAAATAATAACTAATTTTTAACAATAATAATTTAAAAAATTCCATTTATGATATATCTAATGACCATCGACTGAGTTATCCTTGACTAGAATATAGTATAAGCAATGTTTTAAAAATCGGACTGGATATTGAACCCGTCAAAGCAAAAGTTTAAGGTTTAGAGGTTCAACCAGTATTTAAAGACTATAAAACTGGTATATAATAAATAAGAATACAAATTATAAGCAAAAGTAAAAATATATTATAAAATAAAATATTTTGATGTAAAAATACACATAATGTCTATTAATATATAATAAACTAATAATAAATTTAAAATTTTAAACTAAGATTAAATCTAACATAAAATTTAAAATAATAATAATAATAATAATAATAATAATAATAACTATATTTCCATGTTATCATTTACTTAAAGACTCATAAAATTTGAAATGTGATTAAAGAAAGTCAATAATAATGACTCTAATTTCTTTTTTAATGTCCTTTATATATACTCTTTATAGTTTAAATATTATTTAAAACACATTCTTAAATTATTTTAAGCAAATTTACTTATATATACTATAAATAATTTAATTTATTAAACAAATTCATGATAAAAATAATAACTAATTCTTAACAATAATAATTTAAAATTTTTCAATTCAAAAGTAAGGAGATAAATAAAGATAATAAAATTTAACAAATATAATTTATTAGTGAGATCAAATAAATTTTCTATTTTAAAGATTAAAATATTAATATATTTTAAAATAATATTTTAATTAAAATATAAAGATATAAATAAATAATATACAATTTAAAAATTATAATTTATCAATTAAATTGTGTGAAAGACTAAAAAAGAAAAGAAATTTTAAAATGTCAAAGCATTGACACTGATAACATAGGTCAATGTGCATAAAGAGAGAGGAGGGAAACTTGTTGTTTAAGGTGGGTCCCATATGCTATAGAGGTGTTGAGTGAGTTTTTAACTGGTTTTTAGAGAAAATCGGGCGGTTTATAATAAACCGACCAGTTTTTATTTAGAAAAGTTATAAATATAGACAAGACCAGAAACCAAGCTGGTTAGTATTTATTCCAGTCGAACCGATCTGTTTGGTTTGGCTTTTTAATCAGTAGTCATAAGTAGTATCAAAACATAATAATCCCTACATACGATAACTTTGTAGATTTCAAGTCAAATGATCACTTATACAATATTAACAACGAGAATTTCTATAGACATACAAGTGTTATTCCACATGAATTTCTTATATTGGGTTAACTTAGTGAACTTGTTCTCTAATTAGCATCAGTACTTTTGTGTAAGTATCTACATACTTTAGTCTACAAAATTGACTACTTCCTTCATAAGATAAAACGTAAATTGAGTTAGTCTTTTTACGTTCTATTATTGTACAGTCTTAATAGAACAATGACTAGGAACAATTTATAAATAATACATAAATGAATTATGAATTTATAATTATAATCTTATCATAATTTTATTTGCAATGTATATTTATACTATAGACTTTATCATCTGCATCTGAATATGTATAAGATAAATAATTTCTTTAAATCATTTTACACTAAAATACAACCAACCAATTGACTGTAGTGTATAAACCAACATTCCTCCCCTTTATTTACTTACTATTTTGGTAATGATTTTTTTGTTCCTGTCTTTTTACCTTGTTTTGCATAATGATTATCTCTTATTATGTTCTTGACCAAACAAGTGCCTTAAAGTTGACTAACTTCCCTCTCCTTGCTTCTTCTTCCTCTGCCAACCCCTTTTGCCTGTCATCCTTACTACTATTATTCCTTTGGCTTCTATACATATTCCTCCTCCGACCTCCTTTTCCTTTCATCTCTACTACCATTCATCATTTGACTTCTTCATCTATTCCTATTCTTTTGTCTTCTTCAAAGCCATCTATAGTTCCCATAGCGCAATCCTCAGTTATAACTAACCTTCGTAATGGTAACCTAAGCTCTAGTTCATGCTCTAGTTCTCAAGGAACCACTCTCACTCAAGGATCTTTTATCCAATCTCATTCTTTGCCTTCCCCTTGTCTTAATCCAAAGCTTAGTTGTAAGTAAGTTATAGGAGATCCCTAACCTTTCAAGTTCCATTTTGTCCTTCATTCTAACTTAAAGAACTCTAATAATATTGCACCCCTCTTAAAGTGCTTAAGGAAGGAGATGGAATATGGTCTTCCACTTTAGTTAATTTTTCTTCGAGAAAAGACCTACTTTTCGTTAAACAATGGAAGAATTAAGTCTTTAAATATGTCCTTCTCAATAAAGATAACTTATTCTTCTTCTTCTTTACCTTTGATTACGTTGCCCATAAAGTCCTTAAAGCAAGATCTTATTTTGAAGTTAGAGTTTAAAAGTTAAGTTGGAGTTTTAAACAACAAAAGCACAAAGATTACATTAAAGATTTGATAGAAAACACTCATACATCAAAGTTTTAGGGGATTATATTAGAGAAGCCAAGATATAAAATGGATTCTCTTTTTTTAAATTCTTCTTTTAAACTTTTGATTATGTTTTCTATTTTTGTGAACTAACTTTGTTTAGTTTGTAGGTTTTATGAGCCAAATGAAGCTTATGATTTGATTATTTATTTAATGCAAATTGATTGTTGATTCATAATGATTCAATTATATTTTTAACTCTTAAATTAATACATCCAAGATTATTTCAATATATGTTTTCATATAATTGAGATTAAGAAATCCTTTTGTATAAACAGATCTACTATAATTGAAAGGAGTTACATGCAAACCTAGAGATAGCTCAACATAAATCCTCTATATTAGGGTCTAACCTAATAGTGAAATTCAAGAATTGATTAATACAATCTTTGGGGTTTTAACTAGAAAGAGTTTGCAGTTAATTAATCAAGGATTACAACAGATGCATATTTGATTATATTTATATACCCATATTTGATGTATTTTGCTTGGTATTTTTTTAGTTTTATTGTATATTTGCTACTTAAATCACTCTAAGTGCATTTATAGGTAATAATTGCCTTCCTGGATCAATAAGAGAAGAATTCAGTTTAAAAATCAACATAAAACAAAGTTCTAAAGTAAATTAAAGATACACGATCGTGTCTATGCTTGTGTAAATCTCACAACCTGTATAGATTTGCAAATTTTGGAGATCATGGAATATACACAGTCTCGTACACATTAGTGTACTAGACTGTGTTTGTCTTAGAAATCCTAAATTTTACTATAAGGGACATGAATGGAGGCAAATAAAAGAGAGCATACTTTTGGAGTTGACTCCAGACATAAGAACATAAAAGAACATAAATAAGGGATGATATATTGATCCAGGAACGTGAAGAATGCGAAGAAATCATTAAGAGATCCAATAGATTACAACATCAAACCTTGAACTTGCAAGAACATTCAATATAAGAGAAAAGGATAATTAGAATCGTGAACTCTTTGTTTTCTATTTTTTTATTGATTATCTTTGATTTCATTTTCTATTATGTGTAAATGAATTCTTTTTAATGTCTAGGAGTGATGAACCCTAGTTGGTATAACAATATGCCTTAATTCTTTTATTTAATGCAATTATTTTGATTGATCTATTGTGATTCAATTATGCAATTACGTATGCTTTAATAGATCTAAAATATTAGTACATAATATGACTTCATAACATAGAGATTGAGAAATCTAATTTATGAATAGATCTAACATAATTGAAAGGAGTTGGTTGCAAACCTATAGACAGGTTGACATAAATCCTCTAGATTAGGGTCAACCTAATAGTGGAATTCGCACATCGATAAAGCATTCCTAGAAACTTTAACTAGAATGATTTCGATTAATAAACCTATAGATTAGTTGTTAGTGGTCTCGTGAGAGTTATTAACATAAGATAGGAATTTCTATGGTCCAATAGTCATTAAAACAATTGCATGATAAACAGTTAATTATTTAATGATTTTAGGGGGATTCATTACCTAGACACTAATCTCTAATATTGAGTTCTCTAGGTGATTTCCTTTGTTTTGTGTTTATTATTATTTCCTATTTTATGTTTTTAATTATTATTTTAATTAAAAATCCAATGTTCAATTTGTAGGCTAGATAATAGGAGAAAGGTAATTACTAGTAATCACTATCTTCGTGGAATTGACCTGTACTTGCCTGTACTAGCTATAGCTACGTCGTGCACTTGTCGTTAATTTAAACAAACTAAAGTTATTTAATTAGATAAGTTGCTAATAATTTTGAAGAAGTTATTAACATTGGATAGGAATTTCCATGATCCAATAATCTTCAATTGAATTGCATGATAATGGGTTAATGCCTAAGAAATCTTAAAAGAATTTGTTACCTAGGTAATACTTATTTAATTAGGTTAATCTATGGAGATTCGCATTGTTGGTTATTATTTGTGTTGAACTTTAGTTTAGTTTTATTTTTTAATTAAATAATCATCTTAATTTTTTATGGGATAATAAAAAAGGTAATTACTAGTAGTTGTAGTCCTTGTGAAATTGACACTCGATATTGACTTTCACTATACTATAGTTTGATATGTGCATTTGCCTTTGAGATCTATAGGGTAGAGATCTTGGTCATCAGACTCAAATAGAGTGGAAATTGAATTCATTCTCTATGTTTTTTAATAAAAAAAATTAAAGAAAGAATGTATTACAATAAAATGGAAACAAAGTTTTACAAGTTTAACAAATATAGAAGTGAGCCTAAGTTATACCAACAACAAATATATAAGGAAAAAAATCACAAGAATGGGATTATGTCTTATACTTTATTAAGGAGAGGAATCTCTAGAAGTATCATAAACCATAATGGCAATTTATGGTTGATTAGAATAAGGAACACTAGATTAATCTGCTTATTAATAAACTGTTATTGCTAAAGTTTTCATAAGGAAACTATTTCAAGCTTGTAAGTTATATGAAGTTGGTTCACCAACAATTGTTCCCTAATCTATAAGATTAGCTCAACTATCACTTAGTTCCCTAGATTTTTATCTTCCCTAGAATAACTTGAAATTCCTCTTCTTTTAGATGAAGTAACATTGTGTTACCAAATGCAATGATATCGATAGCTTTCTTGCCTTCAAAATTTTCAATGTAAGAAAGGCTAGTTTTTGTAACCATGCAAAGTGATTAGATTTTGTTCCACATGTATGTAATGTATTCATAAAATAAACATAAACGTTGTAATATTTCATAACTTGATCTCTAGAGACAACGTAGTAAAGAAGAGATAAGAAAGCTTAACCTATCTAGAGTTCCCAATCTTTGCAAGTGAATAAGTCACATAAGGAAAGAAACTTTTGGGAGAGCTTTCTTGCACTAGATTGTTCTATACTAGGCTATATGCATTGAGGTAGAAAGTAATCTTTACAAATGACATATTTGAAACTTTCAGATGAATGTTTTAATCGATGATAAGAGCCTTCCTCATAAATAAGGAGGAACTATTATCCCATTCATTCTAATTTATAATCTCCTTTACCTTGAATGATTAGAAGACTCCAATATATGGATTGCTTCTCAATAATTGAGAAAATTCATAAAAGAATAGGAGCGTGGATGAATAGTGCATTAATAAATAGAGGTAAGTTACAACTTCTAAAAGCTATTATCTATTTAATGCATGTATACTGATGCTCTCATATTTCCTTTCAAAAGGTTGTCTCATTAAGATTGTTGAAAACATGATAAAGTAATTCTTATGGAGAAAAGTTGGAGGCGGAGGAGGATTTACAAAATTAAGTTAGGAAGATGTATGCAAAATAAAAGAAGAGGGTGGATTGGGATCAAATGCCATAAATTGCAACAATAGAATCTTGATGTTAAAGACGATATGGAGAATTCTAATAAACAAGGAATCATTATGGATCTAATGGTTGCATATCTATATGCTTAAAGGAAATAATCTTTAGGATATGGTTCTAAAAGCTTCATATAGATGGTTCTTTAGCTAACTCTTGAAATTAAGAAGCTTAGTAGGATCAAATGTATCTTATAAAGTAGGAAAAGGAGAAACGGTTTCTTTATGGTTTGATAATTAGATTAGTCAAAGTGCTCTTATATATAATCACCAAGTAGTGACCACTCTTTCCATTCTTATTCAAAAAGTCAAGGTACATGTCCTCCTGGAAAATGAAAAATGGGTGCAATTTCCAAAAATGCTGAGAAATAGTTTGTCAATCCTACTTTCAAATATAGGAAATTAGGATATCTATTATTGGCATAACATACATGTGGTTGACTAAAAAAATAGGAAAACCAAGGAACTAATCGAAAGGATTGGTTCTAAAGTAAAATGGAGGAGAGTGATATAAAATAACAGTCTTAGGCCAAGTGTCAATTTTCTGTTGTGGTTACCAATGTTGAATAAACTCAGCACAATGGACAAACTGAGATATCTATCCTTACCTAAAACTTATGCTTTATATATGCTAGAGCATGAAACTAGAGACCATCTTTTCTTCTAATGTATACTCTCTAAGCAAATATTAAAGAAGACCACTGGACTTTACCACTAGGATATCAATTCTTCTAGTTTAGCTAACATAATTCAATGGATATAGGTCAAACTAGTGTCTATGGATGATAAGAAATGCCTACATAGTGGCATTGACTACCTATTTTTTAAGAGATATGAAAAGAAAGAAACTCCAAAAGATTCATTGGTAAGGAAAAGAACTTAAACACAATGATAGCCTCAACAGTAGCGAGCTCAAAGGAGTAATCTATCATTAATCAATTTGTAAGGAAATTCAACAACAAATTGGTGACTTCATGGATAATTTAGAAACTTTGGCTTTCATTCCCAATCGATTTTTTTTCTCTTAGTGTTTTAGAAATATGAAATGTAGAAAGTGGATAGTAGATATTGAGAGTTTGGAGATGAACATTCTCCAAAGTGTGATCCTTTTGTAACTTATTAACTTTGTTTATAATATATTTGCAAGATTATACTTTTTTTTAAAACCCCTCATTTTGAGTAATTATGTCATAAATCAAGAGGTAGTGGATTTATTGTTAAATTTCCATATGCTCTTGCCTTTTAGGAAGTAAATGTTTATTCATTTAACCTAAAGAGCCTTTTTATTAGTAATACTTCTCCAAACTCTTCTTATCATGAGGAGTTTGTTAGATAAAGTATCTGGAACAATGCCTAAACCTCCCACTTTCCTAGGCAAACAAACAACTAACTATATGGCCTAGGCAAATTACTTCTTTTTCAGGCCACCATACCAATGGAAGCTCCTCAACATCTCTATAGTTTTGATAAGCCTATTAGAGAGAAATATAAGTGAAGATTAGTAGGTATATCTTACTAAAACATTGTTGTATAAAAGAATAAATCATATGGGAAAATTTTAGGTGAACAGAATAGGCAAAATCACTTAACATTTGTAATATTTTGGTAGTTAATATGTATTGTTAGATATTAATATTGATTCATAAATGTACAATTTTACTTGTAGAATTTAAAGGAAGAATCTAATATCTTTAAGTCTCTTTGATCCACTCATTGCCTTATGCACCTAGGAAAGCATATTACATACTTGAACCTAACAAGGGAAGTCACTTTTGATTGTTTTATTGATGAGAATCGCATCCCGACCTAATTTTAGCATTCATTGCTAAGTGATTTCTTGCTATCTGGCTGAAAAAGTTGGACCAAAAGGTTACTCAAGCCTCGATTGACATACTTCACTAAATTAGTAACTATTGTAATATCCCACTCCCTACTGGAAGGGTAGAATAGTAATTTGGCATAGGATGAGATGGATTGAGATTCATTAGGACTGTTCATGCATACTAGTATTGGTACACCGTGAAATTTGTGTACATGAAATACTTGTACATGCATACATGACATTCCCGGTATTTGAGCCTAATACAATTTTATTGTGATTAACGTGGTCATTGTGTTTGAAAAATTATTTTGAGTGATCCATAGTGTGTTTTACATTTTAAGGGATTTTTAGGAATTT
>JANZLX010000008.1:27052149-27073629 GCA_025531955.1 Erythroxylum orinocense | reverse complement strand
ATTAATGAGATTGAATTGAATTCAATTTACACTGTTTGGAACAAATCCAGTAATATTAGAATTGAATTCAATTACACTATTTGGAACAAATCCAGTAATATTATAATTGACTAATTCCAAGTGTGCATTTTCACCAAACAGAGCTTGTTTAGAAAATCCAATACACATGCAGAATCAAGACTTACAATATGCAACAACAATTACATCTGCATCTACGAAACAAGTATGCAAAACAAGAAATTACCAAAAAAAACGTAAGTAGAACAAAGCAAAATCTTAGATCAGCTCAAGTGACAACAGTACTTACAATGCGCAAAGTAATTATAGAGATCAGAGTTGTCCATGAACACAAACATAACAGAGTTGGAAGACAGAAGAATAATAACTCCAATAGATAAGAGCAAAATTGAGAGAGGAAAAAGATGCAGAGGTACGTTGATGTTGCGTGGACGTTGCTGGTAATGCATGAGTTGTTGTTGCGTTAACTGGTGATGCGTGCGTTCCTGTTGGGAGAAGAGTGTGGCTTGTCTGGTATAAGGTTATAATGTTGGAATAGTGAGTATTATTTGGTTTGTGAGTTAAAAAAGAATAGAGCAGTTTTTGGGGTTCAATTCACGTAATTTATAACGTGAATTAATTTATTAACAGAGTGGGTTTTAAACCCATAAGAGAATTCAATTCATGCCCCTTTTTTTTTGTTCCAAACAGATAAATTGAATTCATATTTTTCCAAACAGCCTGTTAACTAAATCTTTATCATTATCTCTATTACTACATTACATTTTAACGTTACTAAAATAATGCTCATTGCATTCTAAGTAAGATGCAAAAGTAGTAATGGAAATAACAATATAGACTTTTCTAAAGGTTTGTGAAATAGTAAAGTGAAAAATAATATCTTTAGCCAATCTTAAAAAAAAATCATTTTTTAAGTTTACATTATTATTTGATCGAGTCCAAATTGCTTAGTTGTTACGTTATATATAGGGGCGAGCATTAGTTGGACCGGCCCGACCCAAATTAATTCGGGTAAAAAATTTTTAAATTTCGGGTAATTCGGGTATTACCCGAATTATTTTCGTGCCGGGGTCGGGTAACTCTAAAAAATTTCGGGCCGACCCAATTATCCGAATTAGGTTATAAAAATACAAAATTTTGGGTTTTAAAAAAATTATCAAAAAAAGCAACTTCGGGTAATTCGGGTAAAGCCGAATAAAATTTCAGGTAATTCGGGTCGGGTAAGTTCAGGTAAGAAAAAGTTCGGGTTCGGGCCGAATAAAATAAAAAAATTTGAGTTATTCGAGCTGAACCTGAACAGTAAAATTTTGGCCCAAATTATTCGAATGCTCACCCCTAATTATAATAGCTAAATTGATAACTGAACTATGTCAGATCACGCTGGCCGCGGCTTGTAATAGGAAGCCACTGACCAGATCCCTTAAGTGTTGGATCTGGATTCCATTTTGCTAATTATAGCACCGTGCTTGTTTGTGTTACATCTCAACCGTAGGTGGTTGGTAATGTTCCCCGCCCAAAAAGTCTTCACTCCAACGAATCCAACGTCACCTAGTTGTCAGAACAGTATATAACCACACGAAGGCCCTTGGACCCTCGTGTGTACTCTTGTAAAAACGCCAGCCACGTTCAATAATACATTATCTGTTGGATGATCCGACAATCCTAAACCTTGGGCGCCTAAGCACGACCACACAATTTCACACGATAGCTCCGTTTACGGCTGTAAGGGGGATGTCTCTTTATATTATACCTGAGACTCATTAGTCAAAAAATAACAAGTTCCATAATTTGCAAACACCAAATCCTTGTCATTAAAAGAGCTTTCGTATAGAATATTTATTTAATTTCACATATATTATTATTATTGTTGTTGTTGTTATTGTTGTTGTTATTGTTGAAATTATTTAATTTTAATTTCTTCCAATTTTGGTACCATGTGAAAATTATGTAAACTAGTCTTGTTTTTCAGATCTTATATATTATTAACTAAATATATTATTTAAATTATATGTATATTAATTATCAATAAAATTATGATTAATGTAAATATAAATTTTAAAAAATAAAAATAGCTCTTAAAATTTGATAATTATCAATGAATTTGTTTTAAATTTAAATACCTTAAAATCTATAAAATTTAAAATTTTATAATATATGTTTGTGAATGTTTAATTTTAAATAAGAACTATATTAGCAATTAAATATTTGTTTATACTATTTTACTTAATGAATATTAAATATGAGATTAAATTATAAATATTTACTTAATCATTGTATTTTTAAATTTTGTTTAGTATGATTGACTATAAGTAATAATAGTGTAAATATATTGATTTTAACAATAAATATAGTTTTTAAAAAAGAAATTATAATCAGAACAATAATTCAAATCAAACAAGTGATTACAAACTTACATGGAAGATTGTCAACATTCATCTTTTCATTCGGTGGGCTACATGGCATGACATCAAGTGGAGGCATGAATCCGATAGCCTTTGGGCAAAGTTTCTTGATCGGATTAATTACAGATATCTCATTTCTAGCAATAGGGTGAGAGTTGAAGCTACTAGAAAATTCGAGAGTTGTTGAGAAATTGATGTTGAGCAGAGGAGCCAATGATCAATCAGTAGTTAATCAACTAAGTATGTAACGACGTTTTGTGTGCAGAAGTGTACAGGCTACGTAAAAGTCTGAAAGATTTTAAAGTTTCAGATTTACCTCATTTACAATTCTTAGAGTAAGGTTTTAAAGTTTAGGATTAGTCCGACTAAATTGAGATATCTAATTAAAAAAAAAAAGTGGGGCGTGAAACTAGAATGGATATCTTCAATAGTCGAAGATAAGCAGGGTGTGAAACCAATTCTGCCAACAACACAAACACACAAATTTCTGCAAAAATTTGTGTTGCAGTACAAATGAAATTGGAGAGCCACAGGCACGCAATCTGTTTAGCTTCAGTTACTTCCATTCATTTGTGTTGGAGAATGGAGATCCGCCACGTCTTTTGTGGGGCCATGACATCCTAAAGCAATTCGTCCTTTTCTCTTACAGGTGCGCAGTCATTCACCACCCGCTCCCCACCATTATCGCCATCACCACACCACACCCAGTTATTACTTACTTGTGTATTATTTTTATTTATTGCACCAACCCCATCTAGGCTGTGTAAGGACAAAGATTCAGTATATTTATCACCAACCCACCTCTGAGTCTGAGTCTGATTCCATGGAGCAATAGTAATTCTTCACCTTTCTCTTTTCTTTTTAATTTTATTGACAAACTTGTTGCATTCCTCAACAAACCCTTCTTTGCTTTATGCGCTTTGCTCCTACCCCTGAGCTGCATTTCACCGATTTAACCGTAAAGCTCTAAACTTTTTCCCTTCCAATCTCCCTCTCGGTGCATTCATGGAGCGCGCTAGGCGGCTTGCTAACCGCGCAATCCTGAGGAGGTTGGTGAAAGAGTCCAGGCAAAACCACAATCAGATCCGCAGTGAGTCTTCGTCGTCTTTGTCGAACTCTTCGTCTCCGGTATTGTACAGTCCTTCAAGGTATGCCTCCACGTTGTCCTCCTTTGTTTCGAAAAATCACAGGTCAGGATTGTTGTTAGGAGGCAAGAATGTGTTGGCGCGTAATGCTGTAGCTGATTATTATCATGGTATTGGTTCACAAATTCGTTCTGTTTCTGTGGAATCTTTAAAGCCCAGTGACACTTTTCCTCGTCGCCACAACTCGGCCACCCCAGAGGAACAAACCAAAATGGCAGGATTGTGCGGATTTGAGAGTCTTGACTCTTTGATAGATGTCACTGTGCCTAAATCTATTAGAATCGATTCAATGAACTTCTCTAAGTTTGATCAAGGGTTAACTGAGAGCCAAATGATTGATCACATGAAAAAATTGGCGTCAAAGAATAAGGTCTTTAAGTCGTTTATAGGAATGGGGTACTATAACACTCACGTCCCACCTGTGATTTTGAGGAACCTAATGGAGAATCCTGCTTGGTATACGCAGTACACTCCATACCAAGCTGAGATAGCTCAGGGTAGGTTAGAGTCTTTGCTAAATTACCAAACAATGATTGCGGATCTGACTGGATTGCCTATGGCAAATGCTTCATTACTTGATGAAGGAACCGCTGCTGCTGAGGCAATGGCTATGTGTAACAATATACTCAAGGGAAAGAAAAAAACCTTTATAATTTCCAGCAGTTGCCATCGGCAAACCATTGACATTTGTGAGACTAGAGCTGGTGGTTTTGATATCAAGGTTGTTACCAAGGACCTCAAGGATATTGATTACAAATCTGGAGATGTTTGTGGGGTTTTAGTTCAATATCCAGGGACTGAGGGTGAAGTTTTGGATTATGGAGAGTTTGTTAAGAATGCTCATGCTAATGGGGTTAAGGTTGTCATGGCAACGGATTTGCTGGCCTTGACAATACTGAAGCCTCCAGGTGAATTGGGAGCAGATATTGTTGTTGGTTCAGCTCAGAGGTTCGGCGTGCCAATGGGATATGGAGGTCCTCATGCAGCATTCCTGGCTACCTCACAAGAGTACAAGAGGCTGATGCCTGGGAGAATCATTGGAGTTAGCCTTGACTCTCAAGGGAAGCCTGCTCTGCGCGTGGCAATGCAAACAAGGGAACAGCATATTCGTAGGGACAAGGCTACAAGCAACATTTGCACAGCTCAAGTAAGAAGCTGTTGTTTATTGTTGCTTGGTGTTTTTTCTATTAATTATTTATTGGTTCTCTTTTAATTCATGTCAATAAAGTGTAGGTGCTATATTTTAAGCCTTTAATTTTTAGATCCAGTCTACCTTGGTCTTACTTCTTGTTTAAGTAATACTTTTTGGTATTTTAAAAACCAAATGGTAGACCTTTAGTCTAAGTAGATGGTTCATTTGACTGTATTGAAATAAATATGCTTCTTTCTCTTTCAAGGCTTTGCTTGCAAACATGGCTGCTATGTTCGCTGTCTATCATGGACCTGAGGGCCTTAAAGCCATCGCTAAAAGGGTCCATGGTCTTGCTGGAACATTTGCTCTTGGACTGAAGAAACTAGGAACAGTAGAAGTCCAGGATGTTCCCTTCTTTGACACTGTGAAGATAAAATGTGCTGATGCACATGTAATTGCTAATGCTGCCTATAAAAGTGAGATGAATTTGCGAGTTGTAGATGCAAACACTGTAAGTTTGTCTAACCTTAGATGTTACTTGACTGCATCTTATTGTGATTAGCTTATGAGAATATGATTTTGTTTTCAGATCACCATTTCATTTGATGAAACAACTACTTTGGAGGATGTTGATAAACTATTCAAAATTTTTGCTGGTGGCAAATCTGTAAGTATGGAAAGTAATTCTTTTTCTTACTCTTGCAAGTTAAAATTTTAATATTCAAGCTACGAAGCTTTTTCATTTTGAATATCAGGTCCCATTCACAGCTACATCTTTGGCAACAGAGGTTCAAGATATAATTCCTTCTGGGTTGATGAGAGAGACACCCTATTTGAGTCATCCAATTTTTAACACGTATAACACTTCCTGAATGCAAACTGTATTAAAGATCATGTATTAAAATATCACTAATTTGCTATTTTTGACCATTATATAACTTTTTTCTGCTTTTATTAGGTACCATACAGAGCATGAGTTGCTGAGATATATGCACAGGTTACAGTCAAAGGATCTTTCTTTATGCCACAGTATGATACCTCTGGGATCTTGTACAATGAAATTGAATGCTACAGCTGAAATGATACCAGTTACATGGCCTAACTTCACTGATATTCATCCATTTGCCCCAAAAGATCAAGCTGAGGGATATCAGGTCTGTAATTACATGAGTGGACTCTAATAGGCTCATATATCAATCTAACTTTGGGATAAACAGCAGAATTGCAATGGACATGCAAACCTGCACTTAATCAGAAAACTATTTTTCCAGGAAATGTTCCAAGATTTAGGTGAATTGTTGTGTGTCATTACTGGATTCGACTCTTTCTCCTTGCAACCTAATGCTGGTGCTGCCGGGGAGTATGCTGGGCTGATGGTTATTCGTGCATACCACATGGTATTTCTATGGGAGCCCTTCTCACAGATAAATTTATCATGCTTCCTAATTGGCATATGATAATATGATCTTTTACTTTAGGCTTAGATTTATGCAGACAGCTGAGGTATGATGCTTATGTTATATTCTTAAGAAGAAATGATATCAAGCCTCTAAATAATTCTTTTTGTTTCCTTTGATTGTTTATAGATTCTAAAATCAATAAGCTTAGTTCAACTTAACTAAGGGCATTTTCTACAATTATGTTCAGTCTGGCTACCTGAATCTGTACTAAACATATATGTGATTACACTGAAATACGTTTGAGCGACATCCTTCTCTTTCCCGTATTTCTTACTATTATACCAGAAGTAATTGACTTATTGTCCTACTTTTTTTTAGACTAGTATTTGGATGTTTATTGTATTCATCGTGCTAATTTCCTCACTCAATGACCGATATAGGCAAGAGGAGATCATCATCGCAATGTCTGCATTATTCCTGTTTCAGCACATGGGACAAATCCTGCCACTGCTGCCATGTGTGGGATGAAGATTGTTGCTGTTGGAACTGATGCAAAAGGAAACATAAATATTGACGAGCTAAGGAAGGCTGCTGAAGCCAATAAGGACAATCTGTCTGCTCTTATGGTACCAGTATTTGCTTTCCTTGATGGAACTAAAGTTATATGAAATGTCATGGAAGTGGGAGTTTACATTGTGCTACCAGATATCTGACTGCTATTTAAATCTCAGGTTACATATCCATCAACTCATGGTGTCTACGAAGAAGGCATCACTGAGATATGCAAGATAATTCATGACAATGGAGGTCAAATATACATGGACGGTGCTAACATGAATGCTCAGGTCTACTTTCCTTACTTTGTCATTCCAATCTTCAATGCATTTCTCTTGTATTTTTCTTTTATCATTATCATTTTCTTCTAGAAGCCATATTCTTCGTAGTCTAATATCTTTGAGGAGCATATAAGAGCTTCAGATGTATCAGTATAAATCTTTTTATTGAATACAAAAAATGAGCATTGTAATGCTGGTGGTTAAAGGGAACTCGGAGACATGATCATTACATCCTTGTCATACCAGGTTTTCCTTATTAAGATATTAAATCAAACGGTTCTTAGCAATTTGTTGTCTGTTCAATTTTGTGTTCATTGTTGATCTACTAAAAGAGTGCAGTCTGGTTTCTTTTTTTCTTGTCAGCCATGGTTTTCTTCTTGAAAAGTAGACATTATTCTAAGGTTCACTGTGATTATTACTTATTGCATTATCTTTGTTATGATGACTTGAATGTAGGATTATTATGAGTTATGACTTCTATTTTTTCGTTTGTGCAGGTGGGTCTGACAAGCCCAGGCTTTATTGGAGCTGATGTTTGCCATCTCAATCTCCATAAAACATTTTGCATTCCTCATGGAGGTGGCGGACCTGGCATGGGGCCTATTGGAGTGAAGAAACACTTGGCACCGTTCTTACCATCACATCCTGTGGTACATACTCTATCTGCCTCAATAAGTTCATGGATGTTTGAACATTATTGCATAGATTGAAGTTTTATGTGAACAGTACTCCCACTAATTTATTAGATAGCCTTTGAGATTATTTGCCTTTTGTGTACTGTCATCCATCTGATCAAGGGGTTGAAACTCGTATATGAGTTATTTTTATACCTGTATGCGTATGGTGATTGATGCCTGTGTCATCTTTGCTGCACTAATCAAATTTTAATCTGTCTTCACGATGAAGGTACCTACAGGTGGTATACCTGCACCCAAAAAATCTGATCCACTTGGCACAATTTCAGCAGCCCCTTGGGGCTCTGCACTAATCTTGCCAATATCATATGCTTATATCGCAATGATGGGATCTAAGGGGCTGACTGAAGCTTCAAAGATTGCTATCCTGAATGCGAACTACATGGCAAAGCGATTAGAGGTTCATAATCTCTTGCCTGCACCTTCCTTCTTTCATATTGTGATAGGCAATCCATAGTGTAATTCTAGGCATGAATCTGAAGAAAAAGATCATCTCTCTTGAATCATATTCACAAAACAATTTGTCATTTGACTTCAACTTAGCTACTACTACAATTTGGTTTTAGTTGTTTTTGGTACAATGTGGATTAGTGAAATAACTGATTGTACGATCAACGTAAGTAGAACTGGTAAAGTAAATTATTTGAATTTAAATTTTCTTGATTATTTTGCTCTCAGGATTACTACCCCATACTTTTCCGCGGTGTCAATGGAACAGTTGCACATGAATTCATCATTGACCTGAGAGGCTTGAAGGTATATATATTTTACGTCATTGTTTAAGTTGCACCATTTTTCCGTTGTGTGAAAAATTGCCCACGTTTTTTGTTACAGAACACTGCTGGTATTGAACCTGAAGATGTTGCTAAGCGCCTTATGGACTATGGATTTCATGGACCTACAATGTCGTGGCCAGTTCCTGGCACACTTATGATTGAACCCACTGAAAGTGAAAGCAAGGTAAGAGTCGCCTTGTTCTGCTTTGCCCTTCCATCCCTTTTTCATTCCTCAGAAAAAAAACTGCAAAATAATGAAATAAGGAGGGATTAAAACTGAAACAAGCAAATGAATCTCACCCCCAAGTTGCATAACTTTAACATCATTTGCAGGCTGAATTGGACAGGTTTTGTGATGCACTCATCTCCATAAGAGAAGAAATAGCAGAGATTGAAAAAGGGAAGGCAGATATTCACAACAATGTCATAAAGGTGCGATGTCTTGTTTCTAAAGTTAATTAGCAAAGTGACAAATTACAAGTGCATTTTCCATTTGTTTTTCCCATTTGCCAGATGGGCTTAGTCTGCTATTGTGTTTAAAGATACTCTTGATTAACATTCTGAATGATATGTGCATATGCAGGGAGCTCCTCATCCACCATCTTTGCTCATGGCAGATGCATGGTCAAAACCATATTCCCGGGAGTATGCAGCCTATCCTGCTTCCTGGCTCCGAACTGCCAAATTCTGGCCTACTACAGGTATAAAGTTCGGAAGTATCCTTCAAAATGCCTTTCATTTTTCAAAGTGGTTGGGCCTTTTCATACTTAACAACTGGTTTCCCTGTTAAACTCCTTTCATGACATCCATCAACCTGATTAGAGCTGAAAAGCTTTTTTATCTTTTCGGCTTTTAGAACACATTAACATGTTTACAAGAACAACAGAGAGTTACTTTAAGGTTATGCAAATGCAGTTTTTGATATAGTTCCTTGGGATTATGATTTTTTTAAATTGTCAATTCTATTAGGACGTGTTGACAATGTATATGGGGACCGCAACCTCGTCTGTACCCTTCTTCCAGCATCGCAGTATGTTGAAGAGGCAGCTGCCGCAACTGCTTGATCTCCGGGATGATGCAAGTGTTGCCTTACCAACATACAAATTAAAAACTCTGTACATTTGTTATCCATAATTGTCGGTTAAAAATTCACTTCCTGATATACTGATAATCAGTTATTTTAATAACATTTGTTGATAATTTGCAACTTTAGGATTGGCTGACCAATAACTTTAGGATTAATTGCGCTGGATTCTTGTGTGGTTTGTTCTAGAAATTATTATAACCCTAAACATTTTTCTTTGTTAAAAAACTTAAAACGGAAGATGGAAGAATGACGTTTTGTGGTTTGATTAGGTTTATGTATCATCTTGAGAAAGTTTGACTAAAGGTAACACCCCAACCTGGGGGACTAAGACACGCTAGTATGTCTAAATCAAAATCTAAATACTTAATTCTCCTAAATGTAATAATAGTAAAAGCAATCCATAGGAAAAGAACCCAAAAAAAAAAAAAAGGAGAAGTCATCTAATTAATATTATTAAATTAGATTATATTTTTAATTCAAAATGCATCTTTCTATAAAATTAATTATTTAATCATTTTTTATAATGGTAAAATGAATAAATTTTTAAGTGTATACAATACTCTATAAAATTATGTACTCCAAGTAAATTACTTACTAATTAAAAATTCTAGATCTTATAAATGAGTTTGATACTTGTAAATTGCTAAACCATTATCATCATACCACGAAGTCTCACATTAAAGCAGAATTTGAAGAGTCTGATAATACGCAACCTTACCTCTACATAGTAGAGAGACCGTCTCTAATTATAAATTACTAAATACATTATATAAATAGATCAACTAAGCATTCCTAAAGACACGCAGAAATGGACTGGGCCGAGCCCGACTCTGATGGGGCATAGCCCAACTCAATCTTTATTATTTTTAAATAAAAACATTTTTTTATATAAAATGTTTTGAAAAATTAAGCTGGTGGCTAGTATACGGTGGTAATGGTGGAAAATAGATGGGGAATGAAATTACAAAATTCAGGACAAGTGCGTCGCACCTTCGCTCTCCCTCGCCCACCGTTCGAGAACTGTCAGATTCTATCATACACAGCATATAAATATCTAAATAACTACATAGCTGTTATGCATCGTATCTTGGCTTCTTTTTTAGAATGAACTGTTCGCCGACCTCGTGATCTTCGATTTCCTTGTGACCCATTTGGTATGTCATGTCTTTCACGAGTGACGGCCTTTTGGTTCATCGTTTGCTTTATTTACTCTCCCGCTTGCTTTGATGTTAAACTGTGATAGACGGATTCTTTTTTTTTTAATCGTGTGTGTGCTTCAAATCCCCGATGCATGCGAGGAAGATTTCTGGGCTCCTTTTGTTAGACTAAAATACTATCGACTCCTGTTGGAAACTGAGGTTTTTGGGACCAATTTTTATATAGCATTTCGAGATTATTGTAGTTGTTAGATTGGTGCTTCCTTTAGATTCTTATTTCGCTTCAAACCTATCTCAATCTCTTTCTTTGTTACACGTCAGTAACCTCTCTCTCCTTTTCTTATCTTTTCGTTTAGAATAAGGCAGAGAGTGAGCTTCTCTTTCTTGTTGGGCAATTGAAGAACGAAAATCACAGGGACAACGTTCAAGAGTGGATTTTCAGATTCGCAGTGGGGTTTATGGTAAAGGTACTTTGCATCCATAATATATGTCCAAACTTCAAACAAAACTTCATTGGAGTTTGAAGTTTTAATATTTTATAAAAAATTTCCTTCAGATGCATTTGATTCTTGACGTCATCACTGTATTGATTGTGTTCTGTTTTGGGTTTGCTTTGGTGTGGCTTTTTTTTAGTCCACTTTGTTAGCTCATAATCGAGGGCTTCCTGGTTTGAATTTTGCAATTTGATCAATTCTGGCTGGTGAGAGAGGTCTTTACAACGCATTAATCCGTGCTGCAATGTGCTTAGTCGAGGGAAATGAGATGATGTGATCAGTAATTGCCTTCTTCTATAATCTAGACAGATATCAGATCTATGTTCTACTTTATGATGAGTAAGATTCTATTAGAAATCACTTAGGTTTATAGATAGATCTAGGTATTTACCCAACTAACAAGTATAAGCTTCATCTAACTTTCTTTTATCAGATTCATGTTCAGCCTTGTAATGGATTGAAAATAATGGTTCTGGAGATTTAGGCTGGTGCAAGTTAATAATGTGAACAGATATGTCACCGTGCATATTTAGGCTTCATCTAAAGTCCAAGTAACTAGGGTAACCTTTATCTTCATTTTACTGTTGTCATTTGTCTAAAAATTTTCTCCCATTGTTAATCGTGTAATTTTGTTGTAAAACATGCTATAAGAACTGTCTATGGTTCCAGAACTTTAATCAATACGAACCTATATGTTATCATTAGTTGGCGTAATTGAAGCATGATAGCCATCATAATATGTTCATCCTTCTCATTTCACTTGTGAAGAAAAATGGCTGATCCTCGTCACGTATATATTAAGAGTCATTCCATTTGGTTGGCCTCTTTACCATAATCATCATTAAGTATGCAACCTCTTGAACTATTGGGTGTTTGTCTACCGAGGTGAGAGTTTTCTCAGATCACTTAGGAATGTGTAAGAACACGTGAGAATTCAATATTTGATCCATGATTGCCATCTAGGATGGATATTGGCTTGCGTTGTTATTGAAGGAAAAGGTGCAAGCTAGCAAATATAGGGTTGATATTGGAATGAATATCTGCGACGTGATATGATTAGCCAAAAGTCTCAGCAGTTAATGCATTATCAAAATACAGGTATCAAGCATTTCAGTTTAGATATCCTTGAATGGTATGGAACTCCTAGTAGTTCTTAGTTTAGAGGAACTACTTTATTCAGCCCGAGGAGTAAGGGTGATGAGGGATTTGGGAAGAGAGGTTATTCTTTGCTGTGTAGCACAGTAGTAACCTGTGGGGCTCCCTATGCACCAAAAAGGAAAAATTATTTTATCACTTAGAGAACTGACAAGACAAAGGATATTGAGACAAAATGCTAATCAGGTATCCATAATTCAAGTTAAGTGGAGGCGTCTTAGTTATGTTTACGAGTTTATTGATGAATTCTATTGCCATTTAGTGTATGGTTTAGTTCTATATTTGTGTCGTTATCTTTTTGCTGTTAGTCTTTCATGACAACCTTTTTGTACATCTTAGTTCAAAGTTTCATACATGTTGCATTTTAATTTAGAAAAGGAATGACACATGTTTCATTCTTATGATAATGTCAACTTGGCGATATTCGTCATATTTACTGTATTTTATTGCAGAGTGTCCACTACGTTTTAGGTTGTGTATTGACTTTCTGACACTCACATCTACGAAGTGCATAAAAGCATACATCCTGTGAAAGATTTGCTCAAATGGATCTAAAAGGAGTGTATGACATTGAGCACACGAGTACTACATCGATTCATCATGATCTGTGGCCTTTAGATGAAATTGATCAGAAAGAGGCAAAGTTTCCTTGTTGTTTGGTTTGGACTCCACTTCCAGTAGTCTCATGGTTGGCACCTTTTATTGGACATGTTGGCATTTGCAGAGAGGATGGAGTTATTATAGACTTCTCAGGATCTTATCTCGTAAATGTTGACAATTTTGCATTTGGTTCAGCTGCTAGATATCTTCAACTTGATAGAGAACAGGTACATCTGTGAGGGCTCCCAGATTCATCTTTCTTTATTTCTCTCTCATATACAACCTGCACATACATGCTTATGCTTGCACATACACACAGACATACATAGCGTTCACATGCCCTGATATCCTTTTGCACCTGCTTGTATGTGCAGTCATCACACTTGCAAACTTGACAAACGATAGAAAAACACACTTGTCATTCTTCTTGTTTTGTTTTTAATTCAAGATCTATACTTATAACATCAGTTTGTTTTGATGCAATTAAAAAATTTATAGAATAATTTAAAGACTATAGATACACTGGATATGGCGATGTCTCTGTTCTTTATTATTCTTTCCTTAGTGGTCAGAAGTGTGATTGTATTCCAAAACAAGATTGCTTTGTTTTTGTAAGCAATAACTCGGAATTACTAGCTTCCCTTCATGGTCTTCTATTTTCCTGTCAAATTCCAATTAGCTAATGAAAGAGAAGTTGATCCATTGACAAAATTGTTATGGCACCTGTTTTGATAAATCAGTGTTGCTTTCCCCCTAACCTAGCTGGACACACGTGCAAGCATGGGTATATGCATTCAGAGTATGGAACTGCGATCACATGGGATGATGCTTTACAGTCAAGCGTACGGCAATTTGAGCATAAATCCTACAACATATTCACGTGCAATTGTCATTCCTTTGTTGCCAACTGTTTGAATCGGCTCAGTTATCGTGGATCAATGAGTTGGAACATGGTGAATGTAGCAGCTCTAATACTGTTTAAAGGATATTGGATCGACTGGAAGTCAATCATCAGATCGTTCCTTCCATTTACAGTAGTTCTCTGTTTGGGCATATCATTGGTTGGTTGGCCCTTCTTAATTGGGCTATTCTCATTCTCTTTCGTCCTTATAGGGTGGTTTCTTTCGGGCACTTACTTTATCAAGAACCTGCTAGAGTGCTAGAACCTTATCTTCTCAATATTGAAGGGCTTGCACGACAAAACTGAATCAGTATAGTTTTGTCCAACCCGGAATTGTTCATAATGTCAAATACAGAGTTACGGCATCACAAACCAAATGTTAGATAGGAGACAAAATGTCCATCAAACATCGTGAAACTGGATTTAACCAGAGTTGTCTTAGAGAAAGAACTGAATGACTGAATTGTTTTTCTTTTTTCTTTTTGGGTTTTAAGCTGTTGCTGTACTGAAGGTTGAATTCTGAAATTCAGTTGGCATGTTAAGAGTTCTCGATTATTTCCACCCGTGCTATCCTTCTGGAGGTTTTGGGTTCAAGGGTTGTTTCGAATTTGCTGGGTGGATTTGGTAAGCGCCTTTGCATGCTTGACGTAACCTTGTACCGTTCTGCCGAGCTGAACTGAAGATATTTCACTTCTGCGTAGAGATTACAATTGCCCTACACTCATAAGCAAAATAGAAGTCATTTTTTATTTTTAATTGGAAAAACAGTTTGGGCCGGGTGGGGGCTGAGCTTGGGCCCATTGCCTTAACAACAATGTCTGGGTCTGGTCTTACTCTGGTCCATTGTTTTCTGTACTTATAAGAGGCGTATATAGCCTTGTATTTTAAAGGGTGATACAACAAACCAGGCCTGATCTTAGGTAATGGTATAAAGGGCACTTGTGGATCACTTTTGACCTATCTTATTTGACCTCATTTTATTCTTTATGAGAACCTCCATAAAGAACAAAAATAGACAAATTAGGGATTTTTTTTATTTATCCAGGCCTATAAAATGTTAAGAACGACCTTGAAGGAACCCTACATTGACCTGACCCTTAGGCTATTATTGTTACTGTAGTCAAGTGGAAGTGATTTGTTACAAAGTGTTTAATCCTTGGTTTTTTGATTATGATTAAAAGATTAAAAAGATTGATTCAATTAATAGAGTCCTCATCTATCTAAGAGAAGATTAAAAAAAACTTTAAACAAAAAGAACTCTCTTAATTGAAAATTTGAATTCTTTGATTTATATGTAAATTAGAGAAAATGTTAAATATTTTTTTTATCCCTTTAAATGAATATCTAGATTGTTTGGAATGGTTGGCTAGTCCATCAAAACAATACACAAATTCCTCAGCCTACAAGCTACTGAGACCCCTTTTGCAGAAGGCCCCTTGGCACAAGCTAGTCTAGTGTAAAAACAATAACCCTCAGTGCTCCTTCATTTTATGGTTAGCATTCGTTAAAAAATTGCCAACTTGGGATAAGCTTTTATACCTACAAACACCAAACCATTGCTTCTTGTGTATATCAGATAATGAGACTACAGAACATCTATTTTTTCAATGTTTCTTCTCTAAAGCAGTGTGGGACAATTGCCTAAACCACTTTCAGCTTAACTTTACCTGCTTTTCCAACCTTTACTCCATTCCCATTTGGCTCAATCAATTACAAAACAACTGAAACTGCAACACAAACCTTTTAGCCATTATCCTCTTGATTACCATCTACAACCTATGGAGTGAACGAAATGTTAGAATCTTCAAAGATGAGACTATGGAGGTGGGAAGCCTCAAAGTCAAAGTAATCTTTTAAGTTATGGAGCATCTTCGTTCAAACACTAAAAGAAGGTAAGAATGGGGTGGTTGTATTTTTCTAACAATTTTGTGCAAGAGTCTTTTTTTTTTTTTTAAGATTTCATCTAGGTGGGCACCAACCTCACAAATGCCGAAGGAAAATCAAAAGACATGACTGAGCAATTCAGCAGAAATAGTACTGACAAAGCTAACTGCTCTTTCCAACAACATAGCACAAACTACTTTGATGGCACCCGAAAATGCTCAGAAATAAGGATATGCACACGGATCACTAACTAGACAGCAAATAATACAGTTGCTACTTTTCTTCTACAGACTTGAAATGATAGTTTAGGTTGTGATGTAAAATTTGCATGTTATGATGGTGGATTGCTTGTGGGTTTACTAGAGAACATAGATGATGACGTAGAGAATTAGTTAGGCAAGCTAACTTGGAAAAGAAAAAAGCAAAACAAAACAAAAAAGGTAGAATTGTATATGATGATTGGATGTGTGGAAATAGTATGAAATTAGGTCTGTGTCAATCTTTTGGTAAAAATGGGTTGTTGATTTGGTAGTCATGGCCATGTATATAATGTTTTATTTTATGTATAAAATTCTTCTGATTTATCAAAAAAAATATTTAGATCTTTAATTGATTTTACATTATTGGGAAATCATTAAAAGATATTTATTAAGAGCGAAACTTGATAAAAAACACGTACGTGTTTATAAGAAAATAGAATAGGTATTTGCTTGCCAAAATTTATAATAAGTTTGAAAAATGAAAAGATGCTTAGGAGTATAAATCCTTATACGGAAGAACTTGAAAAGAACTTCAAAGAATACATAACAATTACGAAAAAAAAACCCTTAGAGATTTAAAATGGATTTCGGTTTAATAAATTAAAAATGAAAATTTAAACAAACAAGAATGTTAAGAATTTGTGGAGTTGGCTAAAAATAGATGCCAGTGTCTAACAAATTATGATTTTGGGTATGTGTTATAATGATAATTTTAAAACATAGGTAAAAATTTATATTTTCACATGACTAGAATAATTAAAGAAAAGCTTTAAAAAATAGTATTTTAAGTTTAAAAAAGGTGAGGTTGTACTATTTGGGCTTTAACTTTGATTACAATCTTTAAGTTTTGAGTTTGATTATTTTGGTCATTAATTTTGATTGTAACTTTTAGGTTTTGACATTGATTATAATTTTTAGGCTTGATCTTAGGGAACACATTACTTGTTTCTGTTATTCTGTGTCTACTCTATTCTATAAGCATTTATCTATCCAGTAGACATAGGGTAATAGGAACAGGTGCTCTGTGAACCCTTGATCTTAAATTGTGATTTTTAAGTTCTCAAATTTTATTGGTGAATTGGACTCTAATTATACCTAATTTTGATTGGAAGTTAGGTTTGACTGTTTGACTAGTAGGATAAGACCAGGTGTTGGATCCCAAACTTTTCTTGGAAGTCAGAACTGATGAATGTGATATGTTGGAAGTTAAAAGTTGAAAAATGTATACGTTTATTGAGTATGCTTCGGTATTTTAGCCATAACTTGATCTCTAGTTATCCAAATGAGATGATTTTTTATTTGGATTAAACTAAAAAAATAAGGTTACAAATTATCTGATAAAATTGAGTTCTAATTCAGTCTTTAAGAGTATTAATTTTTGAATGGAAGTCAAACGCAGGATAATGTTTTACTATAAGAGCAATTCAAAATGTTTGGTGTATAAAATTTAGACTATATAACCAAATTGAATAATTTTGGATATCATTAGAAAATAAAGACAATGAGAAACATTTGTTTAGAAGAAAATACAAGCAAATTCTTTCAATGACATGATTAGAAAAGGTATTGATTTTGGACCACATAAGCTGAGGGTCAGGTCGGGCCAGGCCATGAGCAGCCCGGGCTCTGCCCAACCTATTGACATCCCTACTACTACAAAATTTAAATGATTTTATTTGTGCCCTTATTTTCTGAAAATTCACATAAGCCATGTGTATTTTTAACATGACATCTAAAGAACAACTCGCCTTTCAATAACAACGCATGTATGACATTTTTTAATTTTCATCCAAAAGAGCTTAAAATTGAGCAAATTAATGAAGGTCTAAACCTTTATTGAGCAGCTTAAAAAGTTTGATCTTAAATTGATCAAACCCTAAGAAGATTGGCCCAATTTAAGCTTTTGGCCTTATATCATGCCAGGTTTTGTACATTGTAGTTTTGCTTCTTATCTTAACGTCTCATTCTCTCTTTTCCTTTGATGTCTGCTATGGTTTTGATTATTTTATCAAAACTTTTATTTCCTAACACTAAGGTTTTCCTTTATGTTTCTGGCTCCCCTCTGTTTTTTTTTTTTTGTTTCGCTCGTCACTTTTGGTTGCTTGCTTTCTATTGTGTTGTTTTGAGACCCTTTTCATACGCGCTCTTCTGCTCTTCCTCTTTTTCCTGTCTCAGTTGGCCTCTAATTGCCAAAAGCTTCCCTCAATTATTTCCATTTGCAAACTCATCCACACTTCAGCTGACTACTACTATTTTGGAATTACGAATTAGAAAACGTCTTATTCCAAGTTGGTTACACCAAGCAGATAAAAACAGCTAATGTTAGCAAGCAATAAATTATTTTGCCATAGTTTCGTAGGAAGTTGGCCCTCAAGAAATGGGGCTGTGCGTACTGGTACCAGCAAATCACTGACCTTGCTAATTGATGGTTAATGGAATTGCCCAAAACTGGTGAATAGCATGCCTATCTGTATTTACTTTTCCCCCTTACATTATAGGTGGCGTTTGGAAGCCCTTATCAAGCTCCATACTTGGGGGCCTTCCAAAGTTTGAATGCCACTTCATGGAGAAACCTATCTGCTGGTACTACAAGATTCCCACCATGCTGCATGAAAAAGGAAAAGAAATTATAAATATACAGGCATCCAAATGGGCTGGACTAACTGTAAACCTGGGGAAGATATTTCATCATTAGGTTTTAATTACAATGCAATGGACTATAGACATCAACCTACTATTCCTAAAAGCTTTCCAAAATGGCAGCCAAGGGATTGTTGCCAGATAACTTGTATCAATTACACATATACTAAACAATCCTGACAGTGTAACCCAAATTCCTAGTTTTCACGAGGGGACCTGAAATACAGTTAGTACTCTGCATTCAAATTTGAAAAGACATCCAATGTTAGCATCCCCAGTTCTCTTATTCGATAACAAACACAATGATGATCATGAACTATATCATGGAAACCTTCTTATCAGACAACATAATGCAAAAGAAACTGATCCTTGAGCTGCAATATTCTTAGCCAACTCAATGCAATAGGGCATTCTAATTGGCTGATACTTGAGCATAGGCAAAGTTAACATGAAAAATGAAAGAAAACAAAATAAAACCAAAAGCAGTATGAGTTCATACCTCCTTAAACTCTTTAAAAGAAAATGTCTTTGCATCATCCATGCGAGTTACACCATACTGCCACTGAGCAATTAACATTGGGGAATGGTGCCTGTAGATTTGCACAGTTGGCGGACTCTTGAATAAATGAGAAAGTAGCGCAAAAACCAACCACTTTTTACTTACCTTACATCAACTCGCGGTTTTTCTCCTTTCATTGTATAACTTTGTTTAGGAAATAGAAGTAACAGATCTTGACTCCTCTCGTATTTGGAATTACAAACTGACAAATTCTCATCAATCTCTGTGACAAGCCCATAGCTCATTACAAGGGACAAGTGCAAACGGGAACCAAGGTCAGAACCAGGTTGAGCTTTCTGCGTTATACTAGCAACCAATGCATTAATATATTCTGTTTTTTTAGCAAAAGAGCAGCTCCCATGCTCATCCATCTTTTCACCAGCCCCTATATGCATAAATACTAAATCAAACTGAGTCACCTCCATTGTCATTCCCTCTTGAAGCCCAATCAACTTCAGTAATTCAGAGGTCAAAAAATCAACCGATGATGATTGATGAGAATGGTCATTTCCTTTCATATCATTGAATGACAACACAGTGAAGCCAAGTCTGCCAGCAAAAGATTGTAAAGACTGATCATCTGTGATTATGGCAGCCTTCATTCCCATGAATCTGATCAAGTTCTTGCAAGGGTTAGAAGACAACCTTTAGTTAATATTAATGCAGACGAAACAAAATCATTACCGCTCTGATAGTGTTGGCACCAAGGACGTGTCCTGCGAACCCTAAAAATTGATAAAAGGATATAAATATTAACGTCAATTCCCAACAGGAGATTGAAAATTGCTAACCTTTGATGGAGATTTTACCACAATTTTATAAGTTTCACACGCATCCAACAGATGGGCAAACTCTCTAATTATCCTCTCATTCTCATTTTCTGCATTGTAAGTCCAAATAAGCCCAGAAATCACAAGAAAAAACTTCACATCAAGGCGTTAAATGGGCATACCACATACAATACAAGCATAAGTAATTCCAATAGATGAGACCATGAAACAACAATTAGACAGTGAAAAGTATATCAAACAGTAGAAACTCGTACAAGATCAGCATGAAACTTGCAACAATTAGCGAAATCATATAAGCACCAAAGCTTATACAACAATGCAAGGCCTCTAAGCCACTAACAATAGTTACTGATAAAATGGTGAGTTGGTAATGCCTGAACGTGTTTCCATCCAAAACCAAGATTGAATTGGTGAAAATTACTTTAGATTAGATTATGATTGAGAGAATAAAGAGCAATTCATCAAAAGCAATGGAATGGTAGAGAGCAAACCTGAGGGAGGGGCATTTGGGAGGCTCAAGAAACCACAGGCAGCTTTGGATGCAAGGGAGTGAAGGTGAGTATGTGAAGGATCGACGAAACTAGCCAACCCATCTCCGTACAAAACCAAAGCTCTGCTCGGCTTGTCTGCCATTGCTGCGGTATCACGCAACCAAGAGAGATAAATTGAGAAGCTCTAAAACAGCCTTTGGACTTTTCCCTAAAAAAAAAAAAAAATCTTCCACAGAGCTTTACATCGAATGCTTGTTTTAATGTTCTACATCTTATCCTATTTTTATTAAAATCTTTTAACAAAAATAATAATTATTTTCACATAAGTGTTTTAAACGGTTTTTAACTTGAGAGAAATAGGAATTGTCAATTTTGACCCAAGTTTTCTGGGCTACGAGTGAGCCATGGCCCGGTCCGGCCCGGCTTATAGTCCTACCAAAACGTAAAAAGTGGCATCGTAAAAGACGACGTTTTTAAATTTAAAGAAAAAAAGGTTGGTCCGAGCTAAGCCACCTGGGCTAACAGCTAACGTTGTGAATACCGTTCCGTTCCGGATGGCTCCGGCCGAAACGTTCCGTTTGGGCTGGAAACCGGAACGGAATGGTTCACTACAGTACCGGCCTAAAATACCGGCCGGTATCGGTGGTTTCCAGTCGGTACCGGCTGGTATTGACAGTACCGGAAGGTACCGGCCGGTACTGTGAAACTAATTTTTGCGTAAACCCAACTGCTTCTTCTTCTTCTTCTGGAATCGACTTCTCTCTTAAGCTTCTTCTTCTCATCTTCTCAATTCTCAATCTCACCTCACCGTCGCCGGCTCTCTCTTCTTCTCACCGTCGCCGCCTCTGTCCTCTTCTCACCGTCGTGTCTTGCTTGGCCACTCTTCTCCTCTTCTCCTTCGCTCATCGCGACATCGCCTCATCCTCCGTCGAAGACACAGCGCAACCATTTGGAGAATTAATTGAAACACATATGAGATGAGATCGAAAATCCAAAACCCACTAAAATGAATTGAGATTAGAAGCAAGGTAGAGGAACATACGCACCAAAGACGACG
>JANZLX010000008.1:27034512-27046281 GCA_025531955.1 Erythroxylum orinocense | reverse complement strand
TTTTGGTTTTGTTAGGGGACTGATAGACTTGTCTATTATGCTATTGGATGTCTGTATCAGATTAATATTTTGATTTAATGGTTTCTGATATTGTGGTTTTGTTTTATTACGATGCCATGAGAATTATTAATAGAAAGGTTCTGGTGGTGCATCTTTATCGTGGGATACCCATCGGAGAGACCTTCGGGTTTCCCGTCGAGTACCCTACGATGAGGGGGCGCTACAACAAGTCTTTGAGCTTAATTATTATGCTTTTAAGGTACCTCGATGTGTTTGCTAGTGTTTCGGGGTCAACATTCAAAAATGGAGAAGTTTCGAAGACATTCGGGCCAAAATAACGACCCATGATCGTGGTATAACAGGCCACAATCGTGTCAAAAGCACCAGGGTTAGCCCGCGATCGTGACCTAAATGCCACGCTTGTGACAAAAGCTCAAGGAATAGCCCACAATGTAACATCCCTGCGGGAGTGGGGTGCCACACACAATCGTAGCCTGCATGCCACAATGGTGATAGAAGGCTCGGATGTGGCCCACGATCATGGCTTTCAGGGTAGACACTCAAACAGTAAAAAGTCAAGTTTTGAGGAATTTTTCAGACCTAAAAAAAACCTTAGGATTATTCAGAACACAAAAGGATATTTAAAGAACAAGAAAAAGAGTCAGAAAGGGAGCTTTTTTCATCAACCACTTTAAGAAATCCTAGAGAGAATTCATCAAGAGATTGAGGAAGAGAAGAAGGAAGAGAGAAGAGGGGAAGAAGCTGACTCGATGTACTTCCCATATCAGGAGGTTTCCCGACGTCATGACCTCCTATCCTCCATTAGATTGTATTCCTTATTTATTTTTAGTTTTATAATTGGATTGAATAGTTGACGATAGAATCTAGAATGTCGAGGATCTTCTAAACTCACCTTTGGAGTTTTATTCTTAAATTATAAAATCTTATGGTTTATATGTTTATTGGAATTGTTGTGGTTTGATTCTACAATTGCATAATTCTATAATAAACTGAGAACGTGAATTGAGTGAAAACGATTAAATTGGACTAACAAGAGTTAGGTGATTTAATATAGCAAGAATTGAATCAGATGGAGAAATTGTATGAAGAGAGATCTTGTATAGTTTTCCGAAAGTTTATTAGAGAACTTCAGAACTAATTATGTTTTTGGATAGGATGTAAATTGAGAGATTGCAACTCCCATAATCCAATTAGAGTTTATAATTTAGGGTTAATAGTTATAACTCGAGAGAGAGTAATCAACCATAGGATAGTCTAGAACCAACAATACAATAATTCATAATCAGTTAGGTTAGCATTAAGGATAAGTAAAATTTCCTTTCTCTCAATTGGTAAATTCTTTCAGTTGATTCTTGGGTGTGTTGTAATAGCTTAGTAATTAGTATATTCATATTTGATTCTTAATTTGATTAATTAAATTAAATTCTCATTTTTAGTTTCTTGCAATTTGGATTTCTATTATTGTTTTAGCCTTAGATTTTAGGATTAGTTAACTGCCTCCTTGTGGGATTGATACCTTTGGTATTACGCTAACGAACCGTACGCTTGTATATTATAAAAGGTTAATATTAAAACTTACACACAACAAACACCTAATTAAGTTTTTGGCACCATGACTGAGGAGGTGATTAGTTTTGTTCTTTAGTCAAAGGCTTGTTCACCATCTATTATGCTAAAAAAATTGGACATAAAGTAGACAACACATCAACATGGATATCACCGGACAGCAATGGGGAATCTCAAGAGTTGAATACTAAGAAGAGATAAAAGGAACGATCATGGAGGATGTATATTATAGGTAGCAAAGGACTCTTGCGAATTTCAATAAGTCGTAATTTAGTTGGGGAAATCATCATCCTTATATGAACTCATACACTTTGAGGTGGTAGAACCACCTAGATTTCTATTGGTCCAACAATGAAAGTACTCACATGGGATACAAGACCTATTTGAATTTCAACAAGATGAGTCCAATTAATGGGATTCCAAATTGGACAAAATCATAGATAAGCTAACAGACATAGAAGACATCCAGAAAAGACTAGAAGAGCAATTTGATTGAGTAATGGAAAATCATGCCTCTTTTATTCACAACCTGGAGATTCAAGTGAGACAACTTTCCCATGAATTTTGTAAAAGAATTGTGGAAGACTCTCTGAGAAGTATGGAATTGCATCCACAAGAGCAATATGAGCCCATCATACTTAGAAATGGGGAAGAACAAGAAGAACCAGTGGAAGACCAAACTAAACCCCATCGTGTAGAAAACTAAGAGATGAGGAAAGAGGATGAAGAAAAGAATGCCAACCCTCCCTATTATTCACTAATTCTTGATATACCATAATTGAACATTAAAAAAAATTGGGTAGATGTCCATGAAGAGAACCTCATCATTTGGATTAATGATGACCAAGTGACATTTAACATGAACGATGTATTAAAGAATCCAGAGGAGGGCGACTCATTTAGAAAATTTGATGTGCTCGAATCTTTGAAGGAACGAGAGGATGAAGAACAGTTGACAACGGACATCAAGTTTGAAGAAGCTATGGAAGTCTTTGTTCAAGAAGCTAAAGAAGAAGAGGAGATGAGGGTGAATGAGGAAGAACCAAGAAGAGAACAACTCACCCTCTTACTAGGCAAACTGCTGGATTACATGAAAGATTCAGGGAGTTTTGTTATTCCCTAGTTTGTTGACAGCTCGCTTGAAAAAAGGACATTACTGAGCTTAATTGGTTTTCATAATTTTATCAATATTATCTTTCTGATCATTTTGCAATTTGTAGCTTACTCACAGGCTACAAAATTGATTTTGAACGAAAGGGTGGAAGCAAGCCGCTTATAATTGATCCCAACTGAGTTTCCAATGATACAAGGTCAAGCTAATGATCATAAATTAGCATGTTTAGGGTAGATTTAAATTGTTATGCAATTAAATTTGTTGCATTTTCATAAATAAGCATCAATGATTCGGTATGCATTTCCTACTAATTCTCTTACTCTCTATGCATCAATTATAAGATAGGAAAGTCAACTTAGCATCAAGTGCATTTGGTCTCTGCCTTCGACACATCACCACCTTAGTCACCATGATGGTTTCATGTTCTAACCCTTTTCTTTTCATTTTTTTTAGTATTTTGTTCTTTTTCCTTTCGCATATCGTTTCATTCCCCCTTTTATGCTTGTATATATTCTTCTCATATTGAGGATAATGTGTTGTTCAAGTGTAGGGAGGGTTATATGTTTTTACCTTGAGTGTGAATTTTGCATATTGTATGATATTTTGTTAGGTTGCATATTGTGAACTGTGTCAATGTGTCAATGGCTTAGATAGATTGAAATTGATTTAATTTTAAACATAATCTATTAGGTTGTGAATAGTCATTAACTCGAAAAATTAGTAATCTGAGTTCTTTGGCTAAATATGCAAGCTAATTAGGATTTAGTGGTAGATTGTCACCCTCTAAGTTGTCACATTTATTCATAATATTGGGTTTTTTTACTAAAGTAGCTTTGCTAGTATTTTTTCATGAAAATGAGTAGCTAGAACAACAAGCTAGGCATTTAAAAAATTATGTTTGTTAATTTTAAATAAATAACTATTCTGTTGGCCTTCGGGTTATGAGTAGAGCTAGAAGCTAGTTGAGAACGTGATGTAGTTGAGTAACTGGATCGACACACATCACAAATATATGCCTTTGTATCAAAAGGCTATAATGACGCTTCAACCAAGTAGCTTAATAAAATCATGACTTAGTCGAGTAACCGAAATGACATTCATCACCAATGTTTGCCTCTATGTAAAAGACTAGGTCTATGTCTGGAAAAAAAGTAAATAAAAAATTGTGTATTTTCTAATTAAAACCTATCGAACTTGTAAATAGCTTGATTTTCATGAAAACGTACTTAGGAGTAGTTATAGAGTTTGAATGACTAAATAATTATTAACGTGTGAGTATAATTAAAAAGGGTGAATAACTTCACATTTGGGTCTTGATTAATATGTATGTATATTTCAGAGCTCCTAGACGCGGATTTTGCATATTAATGATTTGGAATAACTTTAATGATTGTGTTTAGAGTTAAATTTATTTCATGAAGTTGAAGCCATTGTCTCATTACTACATTATGTTCTTTGTGATTTTGTGTGTTTGTTGTTTTGTTTTCAAGCAAACGTTTAAATGTGGGGATGTTAATAAGTGTAAATTGCATCGGGTTTTAGGGCATAGTTTGATATGTGTTTAGTTGTTAATTCAATCATTTAGTATGTGTTTAGGTTAGAATTGTGTTGGTTTGTTAATTATTTATGTTTTAAGTGTTTTATGGGTTAGTGCAAGTCTTTGACCTTGATTTTTATGTTTTTGAGATACCTTGATGTATTTGCTAGTGTTTTAGGGTCAATATCAAAGAACAAAGAAGTTTTGGAGACAAACGAGCTGAAACAACAACCCACGATCGTGGCATTATAGGCCATGATCATAATAGAAGCACCAAAGTTAGCCTACGATTGTGTCCTAAATGCCACGATCGTGATATTAGCCTACAATTGTGTCCTAAATGCCACAATAGTGACAGAAAGCTCGGATGTGGCCCACGATCATGGTTTGCGTAGAGCAAAAGTGTAGACGCTCAAAAACATCAAGTTTCGAGAGATTTTTCGGACCTTTCGGACCCTAGAAAAACCCAGGGCTGCTCAGAACACAAAAGGATATTTAAGAACAAGAAAAAGAGCCAGAAATAGAGCTTTTTCATCAACCATCTTGAGAAACCCTAGAGATAATTCATCGAGAGATTGAGGAAAAGAAGAAGGAAGAAAGAAGAGGAGAAGAAGTTGACTCGACGTACTTCCTGGATCAGGAGATTTCCCGACGTCGCAGCCTCCCATCCTCCATTAGATTGTATTTCCTGCTTTTTTTTTCAGTTTTATCATTGTATAGAATTGTAAAGAAGATAGAATGTCGAGGATGTTTTAAACTCACATTTGGAGTTTTATTCTTGAATTAATGAAATATGATTTTTTATGTGTATATTGGAATTTTTGTGGTTAGATTCTATGATAGCATAATTCAGTAACAAACTGAGAGGGTGAATTGAGTAAAAAACGATTAAATTGGACCAATGAGAGATAGGTGATTTAATAGAGCAAGAATTGAATCAGATTGAGAAATTGTGTGAAGAGAGATCTTACATAGGTTTCCAATAGTTTATTAGAGAACTTCAGAACTAATTAGGATTTTGGATAGGTTGTAAATTGAGAGATTGCAGCTTCCATAATTCGATTAGGGTTAATGGCTATAACTCGAGAGAGAGTAATCAACCCAAGGATAGTCTAAAATGAACAATCTAATAATTCATAATTAGTTAGGTTAACATCAAGTATAGGTAAAATTCCCTTTCTCTCAATTAGTAAATTCTTTCAGTTGATTCTTAGGTGTGTTGCAATTGCTTAGTAATTAGTATATTTGTATTTGATTCTTAATTTGATTGATTGAATTAAATTCTCATTCTAGCTTCGTGCAATTTGGATTTATGTTATTGCTCTGGCCTTAGATTTTAGGATTAGATTAACTCCTTCCTCGTAGGATCAACACCTTTAGTACTACGCTAATGAATTGTGTGCCTGCGGATTATTGGAGGTTAATATTAAAACTTACACACAACAAACACCCGATCGACTATAGAGCATAAACCAATATAAATTAAATATAATAAGCTTGTTAGCATTCATGATGCTTCTGAAGGACAAAATGTTATTCTTTATCTAACAATAAAACATATAAATGTGAAAGTATAAGTTTACACCACGAAAGCATATAAAATAAGGACTTAAATAAACTTTTTAGTTATTTCCACTATTTTAAATAATCTAATATCCCTCTTTTATAAGTCTAGAAAATAAAAATAATTTCCTAGTGCACTAGGATCCCACTTAATTTAATTGACCATAAGTTTTCTCAATAAACTAAACCAAATTAAATTATCCAAGAAACATACTTATCAATTGTATCGCATGTCACTACTAAATTAATTAGGTAACAACTCTTTGTTAAAATATAACATATATGTTATTTCTAATCATGCCCTCTAATTTACATGATCATAATAATGTTTATACAAATCATAGAAATGTAGGTAAATAGAACCCAATAATTTAAGATACAATGTTTATATTACAACGACCTTGAGTTTGCTTAATAAGCCTCATAATAACATAACTTTGTTTTTATAATTAAGTAATGGAAAAATTATTTTATGGATTTAAAATTTTTAAAAATTTAAGTCTCATCATAATAAATATACTAATTATATCTAACATATCCTAATTATGAAAGATATTTTGATTTTTTACTTAATTATAATTATTGATTTGATAACTAATTTAATTTAATAATTAAACTCTTGAAAACTAAATTAAATTCTATAAGTATTCCTAAAAAAATTATCAGGAATTTAAACTAATATTAATAAGTATGGATGTTGTTTAGTGAGTAAGCTACACGTGCTAGTAGCTTTTTATAATATATGCCATAGTTAACATATTTAGCATTGACTAGAGCATGATATGCACTCACTAGATGCATTTCATGCATATGCTATAATTGATTTTTCCTTATAAAGGTTTTCTACTTCCCATCATCACTTTCCCTTGCATCTCATTATTAGTTTACCTTCAAAGAGCTTGGTAGATTGGACTTTATGCTTCTGGTTGCTTCTCCATCATTATCAATTAACTTTTGAAGTTGAAACTTCTTTCATCAATATTAGGTTTTTTGGGTGTCTTTATCACCCAACTAGTGGTGACCTTCTCCACTAGCCTCATTACCTATTAGAAACCTCAGCTCCACCAATGACAACTATAAAAGGACTATCAATGGGTGTTAGTTACCAATACCACTGATGGTAATAAGAAGATGCTTTAAGTGTCTCTCAATGCTTCACTAGAAGTTGAAAACTTATTTAATCAATTATTAAACCCCTAATCTATATTACACATGCGAGATTGAACCAAAAAGAGAACTATGAAATATGCTTTAATTTTTCTTAAAAATATAAGAATAACCCTTTGAAATTAATATAATTTATGGAAACAAAATCATGCAATTCTTATAATACCTATATTAAACAATGTAAAAGAGGCTTTAATACCACTATTATCAAATTAACTATGATCAAATAATGGATACATTGAAATACTTTTTATAATTTTTCAAAGGAATGCTTTGATAGAATAATTTGAAACAGTTATTAGAAAATAACAAGGTCAAAGATAAACCCAATTCATATATCTTTTAAAAACTTTTCTTCCTTAAAGAAGAAGCTAACCACATGTTGTTCAAATGTCCAACCTCCATGTTATCTATGAAACAAAGAAAGAGAACTTTAACTGTTGAACTAAAGGAGGTCCTAATTGATGTTTTAATGATAAAAAATGTAATTACTACTAATTTTTATTATTTTGATGAAAAGAAATATTAGAACAAAATGAAGCCATAAAATCAAGAAGATGGTGTATGAAGTTAATAAAGAAAAATTGAAGTTTTAAATCATTGAAATGAAGATCAAAATAAGAACAAAAGAAGATCAAGGCTCATTAAGATCATTTCAAGTTTTGTTAATTTGATGATCCAAAAGGCTCACCATGCATAATCATTCATCTTACTTCATTGCATGAGTCTTTACATTCATCAAGAGGCAATGGAGCTTTTGGTAAAATAAAAACCTCTTGATCTTTCAAATAATCTTTGGGGAATATTTTGGGAGGTTTTCTTAATCATATTTGGATGTAAAAAAATTCGTTTTAAGCATTTAAAGTTGTTAAAATGATGTTTTTGGGGTAATTGGTTAACTTTTAATGGTTGACCAATATAGGTTAAAGTTATTAAAATTGATATATTATGAGTTTGTAGCAACATTGGTTGACATATTGGTTAACCAATGTGTGTAGTAGTCGAGTAGTGTTCCAACAAATAGTGAATCTAGTGCTGTAAATTCATACTAGTTAAATAGTATATTATAACGGATAGTTCTTGACTTTAATGATTATTTTGGGTCCTAAAACACTATAAATAAGTGTATTCTCATTGATATTAGCATCAAGAAGGTTTTGGGTGTTGTATACAAACCTTTCAAAGAGTTTTTTAATCGCTTGAGCATCATGTTGTAATATTGTGTGAGTGAGCCATTTTAGAGTTACCAAGCGAATAAGTGAGATATTTTTGAGTTGTAATACTTTGGTGAGTTATTGAATATCATACTTAGGGGTGATCTAAGTGGTATTGAGGTTCCCCTTTACCTTGGAAGAATATTGTAAGAAGAGTTCCTCTTTATTGAGAAAAAATTGTACAAAGGTTATTCTTTACCTTAAAAGAAGAATTATAATAGAATTCTATGAAGAGTCTTGGGAGTGGAAGAAGGCAAGGATTGTTTACCGAACCACTATAAATTGGTTTGTTTACCGAACCACTATAAATTGGTTTGCTTTCTCTCCTCACTATCCTTCTTAAATTATTGTTCAATTGGTTGATTAATTTATATTAAACAAATTTCTCATCCTTGTTTATATTGATTATTATTAATTGAGTACGTTAATTAGAAAATTTGTTGAAATTTCATAAACACCCAATTCACCTACCCTCTTGAACATCATTAAGGACTAATAATTAGTATCAAAGCGAGTCTAGTAGACTAGCATTTCTAATGAAATCCTATAAAATAGATCAAAATGGTATATTTAATAGCAACATCGTCATCATCATTCAACTAAGAGGGACAAAGCGTTAGTATACCACCTTTTTTTAATGGAAATGATTACCTTTATTGGAGAATTAGGATGGGATTTTTTTAGCGGCCAAAAGTGTAGAATTATGGGAAATAGTTTCTAATGGTCCATTTATTTATTAAAAAATTATAGATAATAAAAGGTACCCAAAATAAAAGAAGAATGGGAATTGTAAGATAGGAGATTAATATCCTTGGATAGTAGGGCCATATATATCCTATTTTGTGCTTTATGAAGAAATGAATTTAATAAGATCTCTATATGTGTAACAACTTATGATAGTTAACATACATTATAAATTACTCATAAGGAAACAAATCAAGTTAAGGAGAGAAAAGTAAGCATGTTAACACTTCAATATGATTTCTTTTGCATTGATATTATTAATGCCCTCAAAGGTCTTATAAAGACCTCTATTAAGGTTGAATTAGTAAGAAAGTTACATAGGTCACTTCTAAAGTGATAATAATACAAGAAGTCAAGGATCTAACATCACTACCATTAAGGAACTTGTTGGATCTCTCCTTATATATCAATGAGACTCTAAGAGACACAAGAAGAGGTGATGCTTTCAAAGAAAAAGAATTTAACATTTAAAGCCTCAAAAGAAGAATCAATCGAAGAGGAAGCGGCATAAACTAGTGAAAGCAAAAACGAAGACACTGGCTTGCTCAATAGAAATTTCAATAAGTTCCTAAAGAAGAAATTCTCCAAAGGAAAAGACTTAAAAAAAGATAAAAATAATTAAAACATAAATCCTTTAATATTACTTGCTTTGTATACATAAAACCTGGCTATATAAAGTCACAATGTCCTCAACTTAAAGATAATGAAAAGTATAAGATAAAATATAAGAAGCACAAGAAGACAACACTAAAAGCTTCAATTTGGGATGACATAAGTTAATATGAAGGTGAGCATTTGGAAGAAGAAATAACTCATATGTGTTTTACTAATATGAACAATGATGAGGTGACATCTAAACCTAATTCTTGTAATAATAGTGATGTTGATTTAACATACGATGAATTATTAGAAAGTTTAGAAATCATGAGTATGAAAAGAAAGAAACTGTCTTCCAAACTTAAGAAAGTTCAAAAAGAGTTGGATGCATACATAAGTGAAATGAAAAAAAGAAAAGTGAATTGCATAGCATTAATGTAGCACCCCACTCCCGAGCGACCCGAACCCGACGTCGATGGTGATATCTGAATCCGTGCCCTACGAGGGTGGCGTGCTAAAGCACTCACTCAGTCAGAAATTGGTATATATTTTTTTTCATTACAAAACACAAAACAATATAAGCGGAAATCGATAATCAAATAGGGCATAAGCCCTTTTCAATCATATGGTGGAATTTACAAAAAATTCCATATGACCAATAAGGCCCTTTCACAATTACAACCACTTTAATCATTTCAAAATACATATGTATACAGCAATTGCGGAAAACACAATTCAATACAATATTAATGCAGAGGCGAACTGATCCTGACCTCTATTCTTCGCTTGAAAGATGTAGGTATACTCCCGTTGGCCTAACGGCGTATTCTTCTTATCCTGAAAAAAATAGATGCAAATTTTGGGTGAATTTTGCGAACTCAGTGAGTGACTATCATCGATGGCTCACTCATTACATATCACATATAATTTACAGAATTCACATCATTTCACATTTTCCAACATTTCGCATCTCACATTATTACACATTATTTCACATTCTAGTTCGCATGTTCGTATCATTTCACATTATAGCGCTAAATCATTCATAGTATGCATATGCAATACATATGAGACTCAATTTTCATTTGTTATTGTCGTTATGACCGAGTGCCTTTTTATTCACTCGTATCCCTTCATGGATACCGAGCAGTAAAATATATCGTCCCATATCCCTTCACGGATACCGGGGGACAGTCGCATTCAAGCACGAGGCTCTAATCACATTCTGAGCTCTTGGCTCTTTTCCCGGTGACTCTGGTCATAACTTCCTTTATTTTGCATGCAGTCATGCAATGGAATGCATAACTGACACTACATGCACTTATTGATCACAATCACTTATCATCGCACCGTAGTCTAGCATTCAACACATAGTTGAGCATTTACACTACCACTTGCATGCAATTTCAAATTCAGAAAACACTTTATTCATCTTATTCACATACAATGAGCACTTCAATCATTCATTCATGTATCACAGTCATCGGACTTTCGGTGTCTGGAATTCAACAATCAAGTCACAATCAGAATCATTCATTATCACTCAATTCATACATAAACAAATAATAATAAAGTAAGACCATCTCGGTCTACTCACAATACGCTCCAGATTAGCATTTGCTTTCAAAGTCTGGGAACGCCTGAATGCAGATGTTTAACCTGCACATCACAATTTATGCAATACACAATTCACAATCGTTACAAAACTCATTTATGCCCAATTAATTATAAGGGCTATATACAATGCATGTTCATTGACAATTCTGGGTATTAGGCTTGTTCCCATTTCATAATTCATATATGTCGATGTGAACTTAGACTTACACTTCACCACCTTTGTACATAATCAATTGAAATGCCCCTTTCAATCTTTACCCCCTTTTTTTATATATATCTCTAGCTTATTCATAAGCTACACTTCAAGAAAACTTGGTTACTCTATATCATAACGCAATTTTTCATCATCTCTTTTCTAACCTCACATGATCTCATAATATCAAATTCCCATTTATAGCTTAGCAATTTCAACATATGTATACACTTAGGCATATTGCCTATTTACACAATAACCATAAATATTTTACCCACCTCGTTTGCTTGCCAAACTCCAAGTTAAGATTGTCTTTCCCTTTGCTCTTGGGTAGGATTCTCTTGGTTTCCTAAAATAAACCAAATTTCATTTAATAGGAATCCACTTAAATGTCCCACAATGCAAGAATCACTAAAATTGATTCTAGAACATTTAA
>JANZLX010000008.1:27023973-27034412 GCA_025531955.1 Erythroxylum orinocense | reverse complement strand
TCTATGGATTTGGATATGGGTAGTAAATCGTAAAAACCGATGTATATGGATATGAATATGGATTGTGTCATAAAAAATGGATATGGATATGGGTTGAGTAAAACCCGAATCGAACTCTACCCATTGCCATCTCTAGTGTGGGGTCATTATCTATAGTTTTAAACTATGTACTCTTCATTTTGTATTAAAATTAGAAAAAATTAAGAATTCAATTAAAATAAATCTATCATGTTATCTTAAGGGGTTTAGATTTTCCGTGCCTGTTAACATCTAATAAGTAAAGAAGCAAAGCTTCTAATCAACGCCCAACAAAAGGAATAAAGTGAATTTTCGAAAAGAAGAAAGAAAAAGAAAACAGTGAATTTAAAAAAATGAACAAATTGCAAAATGAGTTGGAAAATTCCAGAACAAAGAAAGATGAGCTTCTGAGTGATGATGTTAAGCGGCGATGAGTCAAATCGTAATATCTTAAAGCCATTTTATTATGCTGTTCTCGCAATTGCTGCCATCGAAGTCTCTTACTTGGTTTACAGCTACACGATTCGACTAAGGAACAAAATGTCCTCTTCTCAGTCTTTGTCCACTGCTCCTCGAGAGCTTATTAACTCCAGTAAACTCTACGTCGACGTCCCTCCCCGCAAGGTGGCTACCTTTATTTAAACTAGTTTTTATTTCATTTCGAGTTTGTACTAAATATGTTTGCTTTTATTTTATTTTTCCATTTTTTGATCTTACAGGTTCCCATCATTTACTCGCCGGGCTATGACATCTCTTTTCTTGGCATGGAGAAGATGTACGTGAATGTGATTCTCTCATACTATGCTGTGAATTAGTTTCATTTTTTTTTGTTACTTTGCGGTTTCTGGGTTTTCGGTCGTAGACTTGGTATCGCATTGAACAGTCCATCTGAAAGGCCTGTGCTCCTACTATGGTTGTTCCATGATGGTTTTAGGCGCAGGAGCATTTAAGTTTCCATCGAAGGATCATCATGTAAGTGAAATGTTGGAAGCTTATAAGTTTAAAGGTTTCGTGATTCTATAAGCCAGCCATCATCAAAAGCGCAAACTACATAGATCAAGAATTATAATGGTAGCAGCGGAAATTGCTTCATATAACCAGTTCACACAATTTGTAGAAGCTATACAAACAATCCTCCACCTTGGTTGAAGCTTAGGAATTCCAGTGCGACTAGAAATCCGTATACAAATAAAGTTTTGAAAACTTGCTACTCAAACTATCTCTACTGTCAGTCTGAAGAAACATGTGAAATCACTTATTGCATTGGCTCCTAGTTGCACTTCAGAACTCTAGTAAAAATTAAGTCCGTTATAGCATTTTCTCTTGGTCAATTCTCGATGACAATCATGTTTGGGCCAGAATTTCGGTCAAATTGTGTGTACTATTGGTTCTAAGTTCTAAACTAGTTTTAGGATTATGATTTTAATGTTCACTTGAATCCTGCATGTAGGCACCCATTTGATTCTGCTAAATGGGGTCGTGTTTGCCAAATTCTCATCATCAATGGTGGTTTGGCCAAAGATAGTACTGTAGAACCTCGAGAAGCTACAAAGGAGGATCTGCTTGTGGTAAATAGTTAATCTTCTAAAGCTTTTATCTTCACTTATCTCCTTTTGCTTATATTGTTTGTAGATCAATAAATCATAAGAGGTTAAGACGTTCTAGGATAACCATTTTGTGCCAAATTTGCATAATTAATTCTTGTAATTATGGTTTTTAGAATTTCTAAGTTGTACTTTGAACAATTAGAATTTGGACAATTTGATGAGTTTGGGAAGTGAATCATAAATAATTTGTGTTTGCTTACTAATGATGATTGATTATCGTGGATATTACTTTAACCGTATAATTTATTGCCTTTGACAGGTACATACAGAGTTGTACTTGAATAGCCTAAAGAACAGTGCAAATGTTGCCAGGATAATTGAGGTGATATGCAACTCTTATTGTTGTAATACATGTTTCTATTTGAGTTATTTGTTGAATTTGCGTTGGGGTCACCAACTTTGCAGAAATCCTTTAGGATAGAAGTATACTGATTTTAGTTGGTCACTTTGGGATGATAAAACTAACTCTTTGGGTCTTCGTGTTTTTATAAAAGAATCTAGATTATATATATATATTTATAGTTAGATATACTTAGCATCATATTTATTTATTTTGTCCTTCTCTATCGAGTATCGAACAATTTGAACATATGCGTTTTTTAATAGTTTTAGAGAAGAGTTGTTAGCTACAAATTGTGCTTACATTCTTTTGTTGACTAAGAATGCATACCATATAGGTCCCTCCTGTTGCAGTCTTTCCTAATTGTCTCCTACAACAAAAAGTTCTTTCCCCCTTTCGCAAACAGGTATTTGTTTTGATTGTTTAGTTTATTGGTTTACTTGTATGTGATAATTATATTTGACAATAGGTTGGAGGAACCATTTTGGCAGCCAAGCTTGCAAAAGATAGATCATGGGCCATTAATATAGGAGGAGGGTTTCATCACTGTTCCAGAGAAAAAGGTGGCGGATTTTGTGCTTATGCAGACATTTCCCTCTGCATACGCTATGCTTTTGTCTTGTTAGACATATCAAGGTGGAATTTAAGTAAAAAGGTGTATCTTTGACTTCTTTTCTTGAACTTGCTCTTATTTCTAATATCGTCATTCACAAAATATCTACAGTGTAATGATAATTGACCTCGATGCACATCAAGGAAATGGCCATGAAATGGATTTTTCTAATGATGGTATGGTTTGTTCTTTATCTATATATAGATCTTTCATTATATAAGGATTTGTTTATTTGAAGACACCTCATTATATTTTTAACTGACAGACCGAGTGTATATTCTGGATATGTACAATCCCAACATATATCCATTTGTAAGTTCTAATATGGAACTTAAGCTCAAGCTTTCCTTTTAATATCTTTTTCATTCTTCACTTTTTGTCTTTTAACTGTTTCAAGATGATTGTTTTTAGATAAAAATATACTTTTCACGCCATGTGATTCCTTATGCTTTTTTTTTTCTTCTTTCGTGTATTTTCATTAATAGGATTTTGAGGCAAGGAGATACATTAACCACAGAGTTGAAGTAGTGGTAACTCATCAATATTTTTTCTTGTTAAATTTTTTATTGATTATAATATTAAGTTATGTAAGAAAAACTTATTCCTACGGTTGCATCAGAGCGGGACAACAACAGAGCAGTATTTGGCAAAATTAAACAAAGCACTTAACGAAGTATGTATTTTTACACTGCTTAATCTCATCATGCTTTTCCTCTGATTTCCTACTTGCTTTCTTCGTCTTAGTTGAAATACTACCTTTGATGTGTGCTTTTGAAAAGAGGTTTTTCGATTTTCTCCTAGGATGTTTGTGCCATGCGTTATAATTTCTCCCCAACAATTTGGACTTTATTCTTTAGTGTCTTGTAGTTCTTTTCCTTGTTATATGCTCTGGTCATGAGTCCTACCTGTAAGATCATACGCTGATAGTCTGCGAGACAATGTAATCTATATGATTAAGTCCATAGAAACTGGTATGAATTATATCTATAAAAATAGGACAAAGTATCTTATAAATCATGGGATCTAACAAATCTGTGCAAAAATTTTTTCTATTATAAGTGTAGTGTGTATAAATCTAATTTATGACTATTAGTCGGAAATGAATAAAATTTCTCCTTCAAATTCTGTCATTTTTGTCATGTAGCAAAGCTGTAGGTCCTCTTAGAAATGAAATCTTTAGCTGTTTAGCCATTCTTTTCCTTTTACTTTGTTTTCTGATATCAAAATAGAGTATCTTTACCATCCTTCATTTCTGGTTATTTTTTGCTTCTTGTGAAAGGTCTTGATTGCCTAAAAAAAGATTGTCCTTGAAGATGTCGAAAATTGCAGAGACAACAACTACATAGCAGGTTGTTTGGTCTTCACAACCTATAGAAATCCAAAGTATGCATGCTGCATACAGATTAGATGGGAAAAATGACCTAAAGTGGTCCCAACTTGTTCGTATAGTGCTAAAGGGAAGATTAATTCATAGGTGCTGGACCCAAGTTAGAAGAACCTTGGTTTGAAGCATGGGATCAAGAAGACTCCATAATTATGGCATGGTTGTGGAGTTATATGATTCCTGAAATTAGTGACACATGCATGTTTTTATATATTGCTAAGTATATTTGGGATGCAATTCAGCGAACCTATTCTAAAGCTAGGGATGCAGCCCAAGTATATGAAGTTAAAGTGCAGACAATGACTAGAAATCAAGGAAACAAAACAGTCATTGAATATGGTATATGAAGTTAAAGTGCAAACAATGATTGGAAAACAAGGAAACAAAACAATCATTGAATATGCCAACCAATTGAAATCCTTGTGGCAAGAACTTGGTCACTACAGAGTGGTAAAAACAAAATGTGTTGATGATGTAGCTATTGTAAAAGACTTCATTGAGCAAGATAGGATTTATGATTTTCTTGTAGGACTCAATCCTGAATTTGATAAAGTAACGATCCAAATTCTTGGCAAACTAGAGTTACCATGTTTTAATGAGGTTGTGGCACTAATACCAAGTGAGAAAAGTAGAACACTCATTCTGGAACCACAGGTTACAGACAACTCAGTCATGGTGGCTAGTGATAGCAATAAACCAACCACAAATATGGAATGAGCATCCTCTTTTAAAATTGGAAAACTAGTCAACCAAAGGCTTAAATTCGTGACAATTTATGATGCAGTTATTACAAGAAGGCATACGATACATGTGAAAAGTGTTGGAAGCTTCATGGAAAGCCTTCAAGTAAAGAATGGGGACAGAAAGGAGAGCAGTCAAGGAGCAATGCCCAAGTCCATCTTGGTGCAGCACAAAATAGTGAATTAGAACCACAAGAGCTAAGTAGTCTCAACCAAGAAGAGATTGAGAGGGTGAGATCACTTATTAGCAGCCCTAAACACCCATTAGGTACCTATTCTTTGGCATATTTAGGTGAGTTTTCATTCTTTATTGGATTAACTATCTTAGGTACAACCTTTGCTAACTCTTGGGTCATGGACTCTGGAGTTATTGACCAGATGACTCATTCACCAAATGTTTTTTCCACTTGTTCCTTATATCCTAGTAGTAGAAATATAGCTATAGTTGATGGCTCTTTAACAACTGTAGTAGATGTGGGAGATGTTAAAGTACGTCTTTCATTAACCTTAAGAAATGTACTTCATGTCCCTAAATTATCCACAAACTTTATCTCTATACAAAAACTTACTCATGATTTATGTTGCATTGTGGTTTTTCATCGAAGTTATTATGTGTTTCAAGACAAGGATTTGGAGAATATGATTGGACATGCGAAAGAACAGGATGGCCTCTACTACCGTAATGCACCGAGTCAGTCAAACATTTCAAGGGTAGATTATCGCATTCCTTTATTTCATCCAATAAAGAAAAGATTTGGCTTCATCATTGCTAACTTGAACACCAATCTTTTAGGGTTATTAAAATTCTATTTCCTTCTATATTCAAAGGTTTAGATGTTGAAAATTTTTATAGTGAAGTGTGTGAATTTGCTATACACAAGCGTATACCATTTTCAATTAGTAATAAAAGAAGCTCCACCCCTTTTTAGCTCATTCACAGAGATATTTCAGGTCCTTTTCCTATTCCTAATGTCTCTAAGGAGAGATAGTTTGTCCCGCTCATTGATGATTTTAATCATGTTACTTGGCTTTTCCATCCTAAACACAAATTCGAGGTTAGTTTTGTTCTTCCAAATTTTTATTCTATGGTAAAAAAAAAACAATTTGGAATCCATATCAAAAGGTTTAGCCTAGATAATGCCAAGGATTATTTTAATCAAATCTTAACGCATACTTTCAAAAGGAAGGGATAGTCCACGAGTCCACTTATGTTAATATCCGAGAACAAAATGGGGTAGCAAAAAGAAAAAACTATCATTTCCTTGAAACAACCCGAGTCTTTATGTTTCAAAACACATCCCTAAATCTTTTTTAAGGGAAGCTGTTTTTATAGCAACTCATCTCATAAATTGTTTGCCTTCTAGGATCTTAGGATTCAACATCCCCTTGGAAAAACTATCAACCTTCTACACTGCACTACTCATTACCAATAATCTTTTTCCTAGAGTATTTGGGTGCATATCATTTGTCCATGTCCTTAGTCAAAAGCGAGGGAAACTAGATCCAAAGGCAATAAGATGTGTATTTGTGGGATATTCATCCACTCAAAACGGGTATAAGTGCTACCACCCTCCGTCTTAAGCAGTTCTATGTCTCAGCAGATGTCACTTTTCATGGACAGTAGCCTTACTTCAAAGAACCTTCTCTTCCGGGAGAGAATTCAACGATGGAAAATAAGGATAAAGGCTTCTTACTTGTCACTTTTCATGCCATAAAATGATACACCTGAACCTACACCACCTAAATTTGGACCACCTAAACCTGAACTTGCATTTAAAGAAGTGAGAGAACTTGAACCTGCAGATGCAATTGAGAAACCTCAAGAAAAAACATTATGCTCTTGAAAATGTGAGATTTGGAAAAGGACATGTGTTTGCAAGAAAGGAAAAGGTTGCTCCAAAATCTATGCAAGTCTGGGAGTCCAACCCAAATCTTGAGAATGAGGTAACAATTTCTAATCCTTTATTACAAAATTGAGGTGAGTGATGATAACTATGATTTTCCTATTGCTATTAGAAAAGGAATGAGTGTAGAAAAAGACCTTTATATCTTCTTTCACATTTTTTGTCTTTTAAAAATTATTGACCATAGCATAAAGCCTTTCTTATTAGTCTAAACACCATTACCATCCTTACCACCTTATTTGAGGCTTTGTCCAATGAGAAATGAAAACAAGCTGAGGATGTGGAGATGGAGGAATTGGAGAAAAATAAAATTTGGGAGTTAGTGAAGTTTTCGATTGGGAAGAAACTAGTGGGATGTAAATGGGTGTACACAATTAAATATAGAGCAGATAGATCAATAAAAAAGATACAAGGCAAGGTTGGTAGCCAAGAGATATACTCAAACCTTTAGTGAAGTTTTCGATTGGGAGAAATTGATGGGATGTAAATGGGTGTACACAGTTAAATGTAGAGTAGATGGATCAATAAAAAGATACGAGGCAAGTTTGGTAGCCAAGGGATATACTCGAACCTATGGAATTGATTATCTAGAGACCTTTGCTCTGGTTGCAAAGTTGAATACTTTAGAGTTTTATTGTCAGTTGCAGTTAATTATATTGGGAATTACAACATTTAACGTGAAAAATGCATTTCTACATAGAGAACTAGAAGAAGAAATTTATATGGAGATTCTGCTAGGTTATGGAAAGAATTTGGTTGTTCATACTATTTGTAAATTGAAGAAAGCCTTGTACGAACTCAAACAATCACCATGAGCATTTTTTGGAAGATTTGCAAGAGTTATGATGGTTATAGGATACAAACAAAGCCAATGGAATCACACATTGTTCATTACACTCATCTATAGGGGGAGTCATAATTCTCTTGGTGTATGTTGATGACATAATTGTGATATTAGATAATTTTAAGAGAGATATCTTAAGTCAACGTCTGAGTAAAGAATTTGAGATCAAGGCACTATGGAGGTTGAAATATTTTATTGGGATTGAGGTTGCTCACTCTATGCAAAGGAATATTCATCTCCCAACAGAAATAAATCACATATCTTCTCAAGAAAATAGGTAAAACAACATGCAAACTAGCAAAACCCCAATAGATTCAAATACTAAACTTAGAATAGTAGAGGAAGATACTGTAGTGGCCAAGTGAGCATATCAACGCTTAGTAGGAAAACTTATTTATTTGCCTCACACATGACTAGATATAGCATACGCAATTAGTGTGATTAGCCAATTCATGCATAATTCGAAGGAAGTCCATTTGCAAGAGCTCACCGAGTGTTATAGTATCTCAAGGGAACTCCAGGGAAAGGAATTATGTTCAAAAGGAATGGAGGTTTAGCACTTGAAGTTTACACAAATGTTGATTATGCTAGGTCAATTGTTGATAGAAGGTCAAGCATTAGATATTGCACTTTCTTGGTGGGAACCTTGACATAGAAAAGTAAAAAACAAAATGTGATAATGCGATCTAGTTCAAGGGTTGAATTTCGGGCAATGACTTAGGGTGTTTGTGAACTACTTTAGTTGAAGATTATTCTGGAAGATTTTAATATCAAGTGGGATGGCCCAATGAGGCTCTAATATGACAAGAAGTCTGCCATTAGTATAGATCAAAACTTAGTACAACAAGATAAAACAAAGCACATCGAAGTTATAGAAACTTTATCAAGAGTGGGTTGATTTGTACACCTTACATGTCTACACATAGACAACTTGCAGACATACTTACCAAAAGGTTAAGCAATCTAATGTTTCAAAGCATCGTGTCCAAGCTGGGATGGCTAATGTCTATTCACCAGCTTGAGGGGTAGTGTGGGAAAATGTAATCATTATGAATATGTCCATAAAATCTATTACTAATTACGTCCATAAAATTAGGATAAAATAATCTAGTACTAATTACGTCCATAAAATTAGGATAAAATATTATCTCATAAATCAGGGGATTTAACAAACCTGTACAAATTTATTTTCTACTTGAGGGGGAGTGTGGGAAAATGTAATCAATATGATTATGTCCATAAAATCTAGTTCTAATTACATTCATAAAATTAGGATAAAGTATCTTATAAATCATGGGATTTAACAAATCTGTACAAATTTATTTTCTATCTTGTACAAGGGTTAGTGTGTATAAAGCCAAAATATGTGTCTATTAGTCAGATATGAATGAAATTACTCCTTCAAATTGTCATTTATATCACAATCATCAAGTATTTAAACGAGTTTTCAGAGTGTCAGTAATTTTGGTGTTTCCAGACATGATGCTAATTAGCTAATAGGTACGCATCTTCGTTTAATTGGTTCTTTTAATTCTTTAAATTAGAATGCTAGCATGCCTTGAAGTTTCATATGTTTCTCCTTTCCTTTTCTAGTTTTCTGTTTTTGATCTTTAATATCCATTGGATTCATAATTGTATACCGATTTCATTTGGTTATGTGGAACTAAAAACACCCATTATAGGTTGCAGAGACTCCTAATTTTAAGCCTCAGTTGGTGATATACAATGCTGGCACTGACATTCTGGATGGAGATCCATTGGGGAGGTTGAAGGTAGTATTTACTTTAGATCTATTATTATTAAAACATTAATACTAAATTTATTTAGTTGCTACATGTTGAAATCTAAATGATTTAATATCTAGTGACCTATCTATGAAAGTGTAAAAATGATGTAAAGTTGTTCCAAAGATATTTTGATACTAAAGGAAGAAATATTAACAAAACTTTACTAATGGTTTGAAATATAATAATCAATATTTAGTTTGTTGTCATAAGAATTTTTTGTGGTGCTTATGCTTGGCTGTTGTAACAGGTTAGTCCTTCTGGTGTAATAAACCGAGATGAAATGGTTTTCCAGTTTGCTCATGAAAGGAATATTCCCATTGTCATGTTGACATCAGGTTTAACGATATATTCAGAATGTCCAAATTAATGTTCCAACTTTGTTGCCTTAAATTTGATTGCCAATTGCTTGTGCATACCTACTTTTGTATGCTAGTTTAAAAGTTTGCACAAACTAAAGCCATCTTATTGTTTAATATGTATTCTTGGTGATTTAGATTGATGCAAAAGAGCTTAAAGTCTATGCAAGAAATAAAATTAGTCAACCACAAGCCTTAATTTGGTGGCATGGAGGATGAGAATTAAGTTGATAGCAAAGACAAAAAGGGTTGAAATTCAAATTATATAACGATTCTTTATTAGATAGGAAATTGTAGTAAGACAACTATGTTATTGTTTTATATATGTTATCCTATTTGTTTAAGATTTAAGCACATAGATTTTTTTGTTAGAATAGGATTTAAATTTTTTGGGATCCTTATTTTACTACAATAAGAGTGCTATGAACTTCTCTATAATTTTGTTCTATTGGAGTATCTATCGGTTTGCACCCCATCATTCCAGTTTCTTCTAAAAGATCTAGAATATACTTGCGTTGGGATAGAAAATTTCCCTCTTTCGAACGACCTACTTTCTATGCCCAAAAAATATTTCAACTTCCCCAAATCTTTGATTTTAAACTTTTGGGCAAGTTTAAGTTTGAGGTGTTTCATCTCTTCAAGATCATTACCTGTGACTATAATGTCATCCACATAAACAATGAGGGCTGTCATTTTGTTTTCTGCAGCAAATTTAATAAATAGAGTGTGATCTCCTTGACTTTGCTTGTACTTCTTTTCCAACATAGCATTTGTGAATCTCCCAAACCATGCCCGAGGAGATTGTTTAAGGCCATACAAGGCTTTCTTTAATTTGCATACTCTATT
>JANZLX010000008.1:26988411-27005798 GCA_025531955.1 Erythroxylum orinocense | reverse complement strand
CTAACCCATTCCATTTAATCCCTCCTTCTTCTAATCTACTTACTCTTTAAGCCCAAACTTCCAATAAGCCCAATTTTAACACTTAGTCAACTTCAAATTTCTAATTCCCCTTTATTACTACTGAAATAAAATAATAAGACTCATCTTCTAAAATACTAAAATATTAAAACACTTAAAAGCAAAAATAAACAAAAGAAAAATAAGTAAATAAATAAAAATAAAAGAAAAAATTTTCGAGGTCCAACACTCGATGGAGGGAAGCTATGCCTCAAGAAATTCAAGCTCTTGAGCAAATGACATATGGAATATCGAAAATCTCCCTTATGGAAAGCACGTTATCAGTTGTAAATAGGTTTATCACATCAAATATAATTCTGATGGTGCTATTGAGTGGTGTAAGGTGGCCCGTCTTGTTATTCTCAGAAAGTGGGTGTGGATTTCATTGAAATGTTTGCTCCTCTAGCTAAAATGGTTACAGTTAGAACATTTCTTATTGTTACTGTAGCTAAGGATTAGGAATTGCACCAGATGAATGTGCATAATGCCTTTTTGCACGGTGACTTGCGTGAGGAACTTTATATGCGTTGGCCTCCTGGTTTTTCTACTTTTCATCCTGGATTGGTATGTCGCTTATATAAGTACATTTGTGGGCTTCGTCAAGCACCACGAAAATTGGTTTGCCAAGTTAGCAGGTGCTTTGAAGCAGTTTGGTTTAGGCTATTCAGTATTTACACTTCATAAGGGTTTTATTTCACTTTCTATTCTTGTGTATATGGATGACCTTATTGTTACTGGTAATAATGCTACTGCTATTGCTAATTTCAACGTTCATTTGAGTAGCTGTTTTCACTTGAAGGATCTGGGTCTTTTGAAATATTTTTGGGGATTGAGGTGACTGGCAATTTCAATGGTCTCTTTCTTTATCAACATAAGTATGCTTTTGATATCATGACAGAGACTGGTCTCCTTGCCTCTAAACCTATTGCTTTTCCAATGGAGCAAAATCATAAATTGGCATTGGCATTCGGTTCATTGCTTCCTAATCCTGAAAGTTGTCATCGACTTATCTACCTCACTATTACATGATCGGAACTCAATTATTCAGTGGTTTATGCAATCTCCCCGATAAGAACGTTGGGATACTGTGATCCGCATCCTTTGATATTTAAAGGGTCACTCGAGCTAGGGACTTTTCTTGTGACATGATAGTGATCTTCAACTTTATGCATTTTGTGATTCTGACTGGGATAGTTGTCCTTTGAGCAAGCATTCTTTGACTGCTTATTTTATTAAGTTGGGCCATTCTCCTATTTCCTGGAACACGAAGAAACAACATACTACCTCCCATTCCTCAGCTGAAGCTGAATACCAGGCCATAGCTACTACCATATGTGAGCTCATTTGGCTCAAGGCTTTATTGAAATCGCTTGGTGTCGATCTTCGCGCTCTTATGCGTTTATATTGTGATAATACGACAGTTCACTACATTGCTTCTAATCAAGTTTTCCATGAGCGCACAAAGCATATAGAAATTGACTGTCACTATGTTTGATATCAGATTCAAACTAGTAATGCTGTCATTGCTTATGTGAACACATCTCAACAATTAGCTGATATTTTTACGAAAGCTCTTGGACATCAATAGTTTCATTATCCACTATGCAAGTTGGGCATTCATGATCTTCACGCTCCAACTAGAGGAGGAGTAATAACGTGAACATATTACATATTGTAAATATAAGAAGCAAAGGAGACAATTTAGGAAAATATCCCACAATATTTGTGTATAGTTAGTGAGCTTTTAGTGTTTACATAACTAGAAAACTCTTTCATGTATTTTGCATATATTATGCTATATTTGTGTATAGTTAGTGAGATTTTAGTGTTTACATAACTAGAAAACTCTTTCATGTATTTTGCATATATTATGCTATATGAGCAATATGAAAGAGAGCATTCACCTACAATTTTGTTATAAACAGATTAAACCAAATCAATTAAAGCATACAATCAAAGTATATTACTAGTGGAAAATATAATAATTTTATGTACATCAATAACCCTCTCAACATCTACATATTAACATTGTCTTGCATTTACAACCGGTAGAAGTCAAATGATAAGTCCTCACAAGTTGAGTTATCATCCACTACTATCTTTTGTACGAAAGGTACCTTAAATTTTATTTTGAAAACAAAATAATAGATCATGCATTCCTAAAATCGCAAAAATGTTGTAATGACTTCTCTTCTATATTTATTTTAAATAAAAATAATATTTATTTTAAATGAGATTAATAAATGTAAATATTATTACATTTTAGTATAAATAATAATATTTAAATATAAAAACAATAAAATAGATCAATCAATTTATTTGATATATAATCCTTTACAATTTGTTATTCTAAACCATAGTTTTAAAAATCGGATCAGACCGGACGTTTCGACTGATGATCGGTTGGCTATCTGGTCCGATTTACTCTTAAGAATCGATTCTCAATTGAACCAGTGAGAACCGGTCAAAACCAGTCAATTGATCGGTCGAATTCGGTCCGGTTCGATCACTGGTTCAATAAATTTTTAATTTTTTAAAATTTTAATATTATTTGACATATTTTTGTATTTTTTAATATTATTAATATTATATATAATTAAATATAATTATTGCATAATTATGACGTTACACCGATTCGATCGGTGGTTGAACCAGTCAAATCGATCGATCAAACAGGTGATCAGTAAAGTCTCCGGTTCAATGTTCGGTCCGAATTTCAAAATACTGACTTAAATAATTCACGACAACAACGAGAAATAAATTTATTAATATTAAGTAAATCCGTTATAAAAAAAAAACAGATTTGGTGGGGCGGTATGATCTATGAGAACTATGACCAAAAGTTGACTCCCTTGTCCATTCATTAACTCGCTTTCTCTCTTTAAGCGCTCACTTGTTGTGGTGTGTGTAGTCCGCTCTTTCACTTCAATGTTCAGTAGAAGAGGAACTGGACCTCTGTGTCCTCTTCAGCTTAATCTCTTCCCATTCTGCGCTCTTCTTCTTCTTCTTCTACCGCTTTCACTTGCTTTCGAAATTGCCGACTCAGATGGCTCTGTCTTCACCAACGCCAGCGCCACCAACACCTCCATTTCTAAGCTTAAAGAAGGCTCCTTCGCCGATATTATCGATAAGGCTCTTGAAAAGGAGTTCACTGAGAACGAACAGAACGAAGGTTTCTCTCTCTCTCTGTCTGTCTGTCTTTCTTTCTCTACTTCTTCCTTCCACTCGTAGGGTTTATTTAATCAAAGAACTGCCTGTGATTTCTGCATAACACGTGTTCGTTGATGTTGACATTTGTTCTTCTAATTAGTTTGTTAGGTTGGTTGTGGAGATACAACGTCTCTTCTTTCTTCTAGTAATATGGATTACTAAGGATGTACTTAGGAGTGCTTAATTTGGATCTTCTTTGTTTGATACTTTTCGCTCACTTTGTTTAACTCCAGTCCGGACTTGGATTTAAGATCCGAGACTCATGAGAATGTCCACTCCAAGTATACCATGTGTTACTGTCAATTCAAACCCCTTGTTACTAGATCTAGTAATTTTGCTTTATTTAAAGTCTTCCTTTCAGTCTTAGAAAGGAAGCTTCACTATGATTGTTGACCTTATATACAAATGTTGGGAATCAACTCAATTGCAGTTGATGTTAGCATTAATGGTGTTATATTGATTGTTCATTGTAGCTTCTGATTTGGAATTGTTTTGGGACGGAGATTTTTTTTTTCATTGAGCTGATTTGGTGCTTCTATCAGTTGTTTTATCCTATCTACCACTTGTAACGTTGTTCCAAATTTTGACTAATGATTATACCCCACTCCACTCACCAATGCGTCCAATATTTGGCAGCAACTGATTCTGGAAGCTTCAACAACAGTGTATCAGAACAGCAGGTTTCTTTATCCCTTTTTTTAATTAGATATTTTCATATCAATTGGATAGTTTTTAGCAATCCAAGAAACTGAACAGCATGTTAAGTCGTAACCATCAATATATTTTGAGGATTGAGAGGACTTTGTTTGTGCATCTTCATGATTGTTCTTTGATTGTTACGAGTTTTATCTAATTTCATTAAGAACAAAACATACCGATTTTTTCATTTGTCTTTTAGATCATGTAGAATAGCCTACATATACTTATTTAGGACCTTTTAACTTATCACGTCTTATTTATATTTTTTTCTTTGCTCAGGCAGTTTTGGAAACTGTTGCCAGGGTGAAGCCAAAGAAAAATGAAACAAAGGAGGAGAAGTACGAGCTTCTACACACTGTCTTGTCACTTTCCGACATATTTTGGTATTTGACTTGTCATTTAAGGCATTGATGTTTCTGTTTTTCATCTTAGGTCATTTAAGCTTCATGATGTTTTCAATTTAGACAATGAAAATAGAGTCGAAGATACCCCTACACTTATAGATAGAAAGGTAAGATTACTTCAGTAGGTACCTTTGGTGCTGATGTTACTTTTAATGTGTAATTCTGGAACTTTTGGTTGTTTATTTCAGGACAATGTCTTTATTATATCTAACTTCAAATCAAAATTTCCAGTGTTGCAGCTAGATCTGAGGTGATCTTTGCTATTTCTCATGATTCTTTTTAAATATTTGTTGTATTTAGCTGTTAAACTGATCTGAATCCATCTATTTATTCCTTTGTAGATTGATATCAGATTTGGTTGTCGTCATTGTGTCTGCAGCTTGTGGTGGCATTGCATTTGCCTGTGCTGGACAACCGGTCTGATATATTCCATATAGATAGTTCATGAAATTGCAATAATATGATCTATTTAATGTCTAAGCAAGATAAATCTCTCACTGTATGTGTTTATAAGTTTCTTGCCTATGCCAACATTTCTAAACATAGTTTTTGCAGGCAATGACTGGATATTTGTTAGCAGGATCTATTATTGGACCTGGAGGCTTCAACTTTGTCAGTGAGATGGTGCAAGTATGTTTGAATTGTTGCATTTTGCTTTATTAGCTAGGATATCTGTAGACGATGATCTGCTTGATGTTGCACTTTTAACTCAGATCGGTTTAGAGTAGTTCTTATTCATTTTCAGACAAGTTGATCACTTGCTGTGATGCTTTGATTGACATATGTTGTAATGGAAGTTGAATATAATCACTCGCTGTGATGCTGTGATTGACATATGTTGTAATGGAAGCTGAATATAATATCAGCCACAAAATTTCTGTGCAAGTATAAGAGTAAAAATGGTGGTCATTTCACCACAAATTTCTGAATTTATGATTCCACAGGCATCACTTGCTCAGATATGACTAACCCTTTGACTGATAATTCACTTTTAGTTTTTTTCTTGTTATGCATATCTTTGTAGGTTGAGACTGTGGCTCAGTTTGGGGTTGTTTTTCTGCTCTTTGCACTGGGTTTGGAGTTCTCGACATCAAAAGTTCGTTCTTTTCATCTCCCTCATATTTTATTAGAAAGTGAAATTGCTGGTGAAGTTGTAATAAACATTTATCTACCTCAATTTCAGCTTCGAGTTGTTCGGGCAGTTGCTGTTCTGGGAGGTCTGCTCCAAATATTTTTGTTTATGTTCCTATGTGGAATTACATCCATGGTATTTCACTTGATCTTTAAGAGTTTTATAAGTTGTTTTTCTAGCTTGCAAATACTGTTATTGTTGTATAGCACTGACTTTATATTATTTCATACATTATACTGGTGTGATGTTCCCTGCATCCTTGCTCTTCCTCATAATTTATACTTTATATGACTTGGTGGTTTGCAATTAGTGCGACTATAAAGCAGTTGTTTTTTAATGCACAAACGTTGCTTATGGATTTTCCTGATTAAAGTCTTATTACACAAAACTGCAGTTCTAATCTGATTCTGTTTGCAGCTGTTTGGTGGTAAGACATCTGAAGGGGTATTTGTTGGTGCATTCCTTTCAATGTCTTCCACAGCTGTGGTAAATTCTTTTTCTGATATATGCGCCAAAAATCTATTTCCAATATGGTATATCCTCTAGTTCTCTCCCTCCTTTTTACATCTTTGAAATACTAATTGGCCCATGATTATCACTTGGTCCAGGTCTTGAAGTTTTTGATGGAAAAGAATTCTAGTAATTCGCTCCATGGGCAAGTGACCATTGGCACTCTTATTCTACAGGTACTGGCTTCCTGAATACACTTCTGATAGTACCATTCTGCTGATGCTTTTGGTGATCAAGTTGTGGAATGCTTTGTCATGAACTCATATTGAATATTGAATAAGGTTTTACCTGCTAGGACTGTGCTGTTGGTTTGCTATTTGCTTTGCTCCCGGTTCTTGGTGGAACTTCAGGAATTCTGCAGGGAGTAATATCCATGACCAAACTGTAAGTGAAGAAACTGGACTTGCAAAGTTCAGAGGAAAATATTTCTTTAATTTACTCACATCAATGCTATTGATGGTTATTGTTTGACAACAAATGTTTCAATATTTCTATATTTATCAGTTTTAACTCTTACTTCAGCCAAAGAGGCCCAAAATCTACTTTTTATCCTTCTTTGACAAAATAGCTGTTCTATTAATCAGGTTGGTGACAGTAATAGCCTTTTTGGCTGTTTTGTCAATATTATCTCGCACTTGGTTTCCTAGATTCCTTAAACTGATGATGAGCCTATCATCACAGGTACAAACTTATTGTGTTCAAATGCATAGTTTCGATGTTCTTTTCTCTAGCTTTGCATTTGTGTGTATGTAAGCAATCAAAGTTCTTTTCCTTGGTTTAAATTTAATTTTGCAGACAAATGAGCTCTATCAATTAGCATCTGTTGCATTCTGCTTGCTTGTAGCCTGGGTATGTTTCATCTGCTTATACGGGATCTCTCGAGCACTTTTAGTTTGATTTGGAGATGTGGACATATGCTATATGGTATTAATATGCATGCAAGCTGCTTTCCTTTTTTCTGTTAATACCATGTAGAAATATCAAACCAAGTCATTGTTTTCTCTTTTATTTTTTGCTTAATTGTTCTCTGATCATTTGAAGAAATGAGCTGTAAAGTCATTTGTGTGTATTGATAAAACATTTATTAGTTCAGGTGCTATTGGTTGGTTATCTGCTCTAATCATAGCATTGGAAGTTTTCTTCTTGCAATCTTCAATTGCATGTTAAGATTTATTTCATTTTGTTTCCCTCTAAACAACATTGATGTTTTATGATTACTGTGAGAACTCGTAATTCTGTTTTAGGTAAATATTGGGTATAAGATATGTATTGTTAGGATCCCACAATTTAAGGGATTTTCTGTTAGAGTCAAAATTAGTGGGATTTGTTTCCTGATTTGTGTTGTCCCTCAATAGATAACACCTTAAAACCCTAAATTCTGATATGGCATCAGAGCAAGTTGCTCTCAGGTTAGCCGTCACCACTTCGACATGATAGACTGTCACGTGTGGGCTAATTTTCACATGTTGGGCCTTAAATTAGCCCACACGTGAGAGAGGCTTGTTGAACTATAAGTGGGAGTGTCCTACATGGAAAGAATATATGGCCTTGAGCATGCATATAAGCCTAGTAAGTTATTCCACTTATCACCAATTAGTTTTAGGATGAAACTCATTTGAGCTTGTATGTGCTCAGTTTATTTGAGCCCAATCTTACAAAATTTAACAATTACACATTGTTATTTGCTGTCTGGTTTTTCTAGGGAATGCAGGTATTACAATATATGTTGAGCTTGTTAAAATCAAAGTTAATTGTGGAAAAATATTGAAAATGGCCTTTTTCTTTTGTAATGTCAAATCACATGGAAGATTAAAGCTAAATTAATTCCATATGATATTTTATTGGAAATGGTATTGCTGTATCAAATTTAACTTTTTGGCCACTAGCCCTCCTTGAAAGGCCTTAATGGTTGAACCCACATCATGATGCATAAAAATGTTTTCTTTAGATTACATAAGTTGTCTACCTCATTTATTTTAAATTGCATGTTAACGGTTTTTTCTTTTTGTTATCGTTGCAGTGTAGTGATAAGCTGGGCCTGAGTCTGGAATTGGGATCTTTTGCAGCTGGGGTGATGATATCGACAACTGATCTTGCTCAACATACATTGGAACAAGTAAGGTTAACATAATCTGTTATCCTGTCTATTGAAGTTGTAGATGTGTAAATTTTGTATATCTTTATAACTTATGAAGTGAGTGCTCTGATTTCTTTCCATTTATGAAGTTATGTAAATCTTACCACCAGGAGGTTCAACTAGCTATTCTTGGCCTGATTTTAGTGCCTAGTATTTCTCTTTTGTCATTATGTCTAGCAAGTTCAGGAGTTGTCTTTGTTCTCATGTTGCTAGGACTGAAACTATCATAGAAACAAAGATATTATTTGTCTTGGCTAACTGCTAATATTGTATTTTGCTGATTAAAATGCATTCATGTATTTGTCAGGGACCTCATCTGTTTGTTTTTCCCATCTTTAATCTTTTACTACAGTAAAATTGATAAGATGTGAATATTTAAACCCTATTGACTAATCTTAAATTTTTATCTAAGAGGCTATTAAATTAGCTAACTAGAGCAGGATTAGCAACCAGCACTGTCCCATTTTTTCTGTCACATGTAAGTCCATGTCTGATTAATTGTGTTGGCGTATATTGGACTGTACAAGAGATGTGGAGAGCCACAGATCTGTAGTACAAATGAACAACTTCAGTATTGTACTTCTCACATTGGAAGTTCAACATACATTATTGACAGAGCAACTAGAGGTATATAAAACAACAAATATCCAATTTAATGAAAAATGCTATTGTATCCATGGGATTGGACACATTCTTAGGATTTCATCAGTGGCAGTAAATGGTAAGCAGGAGTTGCATTGTTGAGACACTGACTTGGTCGTCTAAAAAAACTATCTTGCTTCATATTCTATCATTTGGGATATAATATTCCAGAATAATATTAAGTTCCATTTTGTTAAAACTTATTTGCTCATCACTGTATACCAACATCCCTGTTTAAAAAATTTCTGGCTTTTGTTGTGAGACTTTGTGGCTTGAACTATTTGTTTTTTGTGCTTGTTAGGCGAAACTTTTACTAGAAGGTACATAATATGCGTTGTTTGTATTTAAAAATCTTGTTTTCTAACCACTTTGCACTCTAGCTTATTTTCACTGATTTGGTTTTGATAGTCCTTTGGGTTTCTGCATAATTCAAAATGGACAGCAAATCATAGTTCTCATTACTTAAGTGATATAGGTTTCATCATTTGAATGGAAGATTACCTATAAGCAAGAACATGACGTGAAACTGAATACATAGAGACCGGCTTAACTGAATAAGTAACCTAGCTGATGATTTCCTGTACATAAACAATTTTGAGAGGTGAATGGGGAATGAAATGAAGCTAGTATTTCCTAGAATCTTAAGATAAACCTATATATTATCATTAGAATGTAGGGCTGGAATGATGACTGTAAGTGTGCTTATGGTTTTTGTTGCTGAGGCTTTTCTAATATGCTTTTTTCTGCTGGTTTTGCTAATGTCTTGGCCCAAATGGGGATAGCATTTCTTTCCTGCATGTTCATGGTCTCTAATCAGCTGAGCTTGTTCCTTGTGCAGATTGAACCTATTCGAAACTTCTTTGCTGCTCTTTTTCTTTCCAGCATTGGGATGCTGATCCATGTTCATTTTCTCTGGAGCCATGTTGATATATTATTAGCATCTGTCATTTTAGTTATAATCATCAAGACAACCATAATCACAACAGTAGTGAAGGCATTTGGTTACAACAACAAGGCTGCACTCCTTGTAAGATTTTATTCGATGTTCACTGTCTATTATGCCTTCTGTAATTATTTTCTATCAACAATATAAATGTGTGTAGGTTGGAATGTCTTTGGCTCAGATAGGAGAATTTGCATTTGTTCTTCTCAGCCGTGCTTCTAATCTTCATTTGGTTGAGGTTAGTGCCATCATTGGAATATCCATAACAGCACTTGCCAAGAATTGGAATTTTGGGACATCATATCTGTCAAAATTTTTAAGATTAACTGCCCCAAGTTTGCTAGGGAAATTATTAAAATCATGAGATGTGGTGAAGCTGATATTTGGACCATTTTCAGGGAAAACTTTACCTGCTGCTTCTTGGGACTACAGCTCTCAGCCTGGTATTTTATTGTTTTAAATAAGTTTTTTCCAGGGATTCTTGTGTTCTTTTTGTGAATGTACAGATGACTGGTTCTAGACATCTGTTGACTCGCATTTTCTGGTGGACTTGATTAGCTGATAACCTAATAATTGGAGCTCCTGATTGTACATCCTCCTAAAATGATGATGACTAACCTTAATTTGAAACTTGTATGACATGAAAATGTAAGGCAAACCACAAAAGAGCCGCAGGTTATATCTTCAATGTAACATGTTCTCTTTGTGGATGGTAGACATAACAATTTTATAATATGGATGCTGATAGAGTGTGATCCACATTAGTCAAAGACATCTACTTTTGTTCTATATTTATTTGATATGGGATTTGTTGTTTTGCTTTTCTTTAATCCTAGTAAATTTGTTCAGTTCAATATTTATAAAGTTATAGTTAGTTCCAATTTAGAGCAGTTAAAATGGTTATGGCTACATTAGAATCATTTGTTCTGGCTACATTAGAATCATTTGGTCACGCTTATTTGTATTTTTGTATGTTAAAATTTTGAGATGTTTATTATTAATGAAGTATGACATTTTATATTTCGACCATCTTAAATTGTAGAAGTGATTTGTAGCAATCTATTGATTTGATTTCATCAGTTCTGTTTGTTTCAAATTCCAAGTGCGAATCCTAGTTCTTTTCATGGGTTTTTTTGTTCTAGTTCATTCCTTATAATTCACCGCAACCTAAATTTCCAGCACTATTTTTTTAAGCCACAAAAAACATAAAACAGCTTGAGTAGCCCAAATTTTGAGTTTATACATTCTTTGTCAAATAGTTGGTGTGTCCTATATTAGATTGGTATTAGAGCTTGGGTTCAATAATGGCAACATGGAGCATAAGGGTTTGAGGATTATTCAGAGATAACAAGAGCAATGAGATAATCATACAAATTCTTGAGAGGGTGGACAGTATTGTAGCAATAATTAAAACAAATCACAACTTGGTAAGACAGTACACAACAGATCAACATTGTTTACTTGGAGGAGTTGATGAAAATCATATAATCAACTGTTGAGGGTCTTTGAGGAGCTGGACAGCTGAGAAACTAGCCTCTCATAGAAACTTATAAGTGACATAAGAAATTTATAAAGGCCTGAAGGGCACATGGTTGGTGATATTACTAAGAAAATGTGTTTAAGTATATGATTGCTTGACGATGATCATTGCGCATTTGTCTTTAGACTGAGCTGCAGATATGGATGGTTATTTTGATTGGTGCAATATGACAGAATACTGAAAGGTTAGATTTGCAAAGATGAAACTAGTTGGATATGTTAAATTTTGGTGGAGAATAGTACAGGATAGATTCTGTAAAGTAATTTATCCACCAATTGTTGATTTGGAAGATATAAGGTTAAAACAAAGATGACTTCCAAACCAACTTACTATACTTCTATAAGGAAACATAGCTGTTTTAATTATGATGTAACCAAATGAGAAAAGTTGATGTTGATGCTACTCGCCAATGTTTTAATTGTCAAAGTCAACTCTTGTCATCTCTTCCTATGGGTTAGGCAGAAAACGTCAACTTTCATTCTATATTTGTTTTATTTAGGTTTCTTTTAGATATTTATTGGAATACTAGTATATTTGTTCAATAACTTCTATAGAAAAGAGTTCAGTTTCAATTAGTAGTCAAACTGAAGTTATGGTTAAATTAGAATCTGTCAGTGCCTCTCTACATGTTCTTAGATTGAATTTAAGAGAAGTTGATATAGTTCGAAGGCATGAAATTCTTTCTAAGAACGGATTTTAGAATTAGGACTGATTCCTAGTTTTTTAAAGTGATATTTAGATATCTGTGCATGAATTCATCCTTACGTTTGTTACAAATCTTATGTTTGATATCTAGTTCTTGTACAAACTTTAGGAGTGGTTCTTATTTCTATTTCCTTCTTTGTAACGACCAGTGACCTTATCTGAATTTCAGCTTGTACGTCTTTGAATCAACTAATTGGTGTATAGCTGTTTGTCCTATAGAATAATAGGACAGATAGTACATCTTTGTATGGGAAATAGAGTGTTGAACTTCAACTAGTATTGTCTTCTATACTCCGTATTGTTAGAGGAAGTAAAGTATGTGATATATTGCAAGAGATGAATATTAAGATTGGATTAGGCTTGGCATTTGTCTCGGCCCAGTCCAAAGCCTAAGCCCGAACTCGATGTGGCCCAGGCCAAACTTTATTTAAAATTTGGAAACGATGTTGCTTTCAGCTGAAAATTTTGGATCTGGCTGGGCAGCTCGAGCCCGAGCCTAGCCCGAAATCCAAAAGTTTTGTTTAAAAAAGCTTACCGACCAGCTAAAATGCCATCCCTAGGCTGGATGTCTGTCCCTGTGGTCTAATATTGTGTCAGTTGATGGTAGTTGACTACCCACTGTCTGTTTAATGAAGTATCAACTTGTGCATTTACTGAAGTAAATTGTCTGCAGGTAACAACTCCTCTACTTTTTAAGCTCATTCCTGCTGTTGCACATCTTGGGGTGTTGCTGCGATGGTTTCCCCCTGACTGTTCTGTTGAAGTAAGTCGTTTATTCTGTTTGAAACTTCAGTTCAATATATGGTTCAAGTGTTTTCTGGTAGGTAATATCGTTCTGTTTTTGATGCTCTGGTCATATTCTCTGGTGATGAAGCTGTATTTCTTTGTTTTCCACGCCTAGGTTGGATTTAAAGATTCTACTAAACAAAAGATTACATTGGTCGTGCAAGGACCACATGCCTCGTGAACTGTGTACAGATGACGTAGAAGTGCTTTTTCAAATTCATTCAACAAGAAACATTTACGGTATGACCATTTTTCCCGCGGTGCTGCCAAAGTTGAGATTGTCTCATGCAAAGGATTTTCTGGAATTATGTCTGCAATTTGTGACTGACTGTATTAGCCCACCCATTCAAGCTCGCGAAGGCGCACGAATAGCAGTGGGATAATCTAACTGCCGTAAGGTCTAACATGTGAAGCTTCGCCCAAAATTTTAGATATTTCATCATCATTTTGTATGTTATTTTCCCAGGTTCTTTCCACAGTATAATAGGTTTTTCCTTGTATTCTAAAAATGATATTCATAATCACTCGTATGTGAGTTTCATGATGTAAAATCTACAGTTATGGGGGTGTTGTAGATAATCAGTTTTTCTTGGGTACCGTGAGTCACGCCGGAAAGAAGGCAAGGCTGCATAACAATTTGGGTAGGAATTTTAATCAGTGTCATAATAATTGGTTCCCGCTTCCCCACGGTTTTTCTGATTTGGCCCGGTGCAACTGCGCATAGGTTTTAGACCAGAAAAGATGAATCTGTTCCCACAGGAAAGATGAATTTCGATGTGTTTGACTTGGATTCTGCGACTCATGTTCAAGCCCGACATGCCAAAAGGTTATTCCGCAAAAGAACATAAATTTCAAACTCGTCGCAAGTGTGGCTGCTTTGAATTTGGATATTGAAGAAAATAAAGGAACGATGCTACCTTGAAAGCATTTTCAAAATCATTACTAGAAGATTTGTGCGCAGCCTTTCGGTTCGTTATTCGGAATGTACAGAAAGTAGAATTTAATAGCGGGAATTGGAGGTCAGGATTTTCTGAGCCGGACAAACAAGGAGTCCAGGTCATCCGTATTTGGGTCAGATCAGCTCGCAAAAAGTTTTCATCTATTCAGAGTACCGAAAGGTCAAGTGGGTGCTTAGGATCACGTCAATTTCCTGTTCTAACTAAATTACTCAAATTATTATTTGTAATTGTATTAAGTTGATTCTGCTACTACGGACTTGTATCACCGATACCAACATAATAACTCATATGACAGGAAGTGAAACGCTACGACAAGAAAAGGTTTGATTAAGTGGAAAAGGAACAGCCAAAATTTGGAACAATAATATCATTTGATTCCTTGATCCCAAAAAAGAAGAAATAAACCAAGTTCTGTTATTGAGTGAAAAATCGAAATTTCTAAGAAAGTTAAGAATATATAGAATGTGGTTTCCTTTGCTCAGTATGAATTTGCGTGGCAGTAAGATTAGATGATTTTTGTTAAGATACAACAGGGTCGAAAAAGGACTCGAGTAGGGCTTTAGAGTAGTGAATAAGCGGCGTTGAAAATAGGTAGTGGGAGGACAGGTAGGTTCTTAAAGTCGAGAACTAGAATACAAGTGGGAGGACTTTGCACCATCTATCTCAACGTGGTTAAATTCTCTTCAACAGCCCAAGGAATTGGGGCACATTTTTTTTTTTTTTAGTTTCACTTTGAAGTGATTGTTACGACTACGAAGAAACGACAAACCCCAACTACGGATATATACGAGCCAAAACTACCATGGGTATTCCATCCAGTGCAAGCATCCGGATATCAATTTTAGCATAAACAACATGAAAATTTCCAAACAAGTAGAGAGATTCTTTTGTGAGAAATATTGAACTTTAGGAACTACAGAAGCTTGTTGTGTGAAATATAAACAAGGTCTTCTCAAAATTTGTTTCATCATTCTCTATTTTAAGATTTGTGCTTTTGACGACTTTACGTAATACACCATCCTAATGAAGGCAAGTGTTTTCTCAGAATCACCACTAAGGCACTGCATGAACCAGTAAAGTCGGCCTTTTAAGTCAAGCTTGACTTACTAAAGGTTCAATCTCAATTACCATGGATAGTTTCACAATTTTAGTTTCTATTGAAGCAATTGGAAACCTGATCAAATCATAAAAGTAAAGGAAAAATAAAATTTTTACTCAATAATTGAATAATTTTATAAACATGAATCATAAAATTTAAAAAAAAATCATACTTGAATCAAAATTCTTAGTGAAACCTTTTTCGAGGTGTCAACATTAGCTGTCCAAGCATACGGTCTTTAAAAGTATCCCCAAGAACTCAATTTTTAAGAGGAAATAAACAGAAAAGCTAGCTCCCTCACGCTTTTTTTTCCCCTATAAATAGAAAAAATATATATTAAGGTTTTGTTTTAATTAAAATTAAATATTCCAATTATAACTAAATCCAAATCCTAGTAATAATTTAATTTAATTTTACTAATATATTTAATCCCTAAAATTTCTCAAACTTCATAAATAAATCTAATTTAATTTAAATTAGTTTTTGTTTTTAACTAATCTTTATAATTGATCTATTACATTATTAATATGTTGGAAATGATTATAAATTACAATTCTAATTTATAATTAGAATTAGACAAATTAAACTCCTTTTAATTTATTTATAATTCTTCAGTTAAATAATTTATCACCATAGATTAAGATTTGATAGTATGGTATAAAGAAATAGAAGTTTAGTTATATGTCATGACCACTTAAATATTATGAATGTTAAAGTGATTTGACTCAACCTGTCTATGCATGATTATGATATATAATTTAATTTTTTTATCATCTAATATTTCAATTGGGCATATAGTATAGATATATTGTCTACTTTTTTAAAATCCGACTTGTTAATTAATAATTGATATTTGAAAATACCCTTTTCAATGTCAATTCACTTTGGTCAGAGAATTTCTTAAATCACTACTAATCAAGAACAGTGGAATATTTTCTCTAATTATGTTTGAATGACAAATCCTTTATTGATTTACTCATTTATTTCTATATGGTTCATATTGTATTCAAGTACTACCGATTGAGCTACCATAAATAGAATATGTCATAAGTAACGTTACAACATAGTAATTCTCACATGAAAAATTCTAGTAATCTCAAGTCTAGGAATTAATTATGTAACCACCATAATGAAAAATTTCATAGACATATAAGTAATATTGCACTTAGGATTTTCATAATCAAGTATTCTCTAATAAGTGCACATACATTTGTTTAATTATCTTCATACATTAATTTATAAGTTCAACTACTTTTTTCATTAAAAAGAAAACATAATGTGTCCAAATTTTACCGTTTTAATATTTTGTCTTGATGAAAATATAATTAGGAATAATTTAGAAATAATACATAAATACAAATTGAATATCATAATTATGATCTCATCATAATTTCAACTACATTGTAACTATTCTAAAGATTTTATCTTTAGTATTAAAACTTCAAATGTAATTAACAAAATACATCAAAATAAATATGTCGTTATTAATTAAATTAATAATATAATATATAAAATTGTAACCAATCGATTGGCTACAAGAATATAAACTAAAAACAATTGCTTATAAAATTTATTTAAACCCAAAGATATAATTTCCATGAAAAACTCTCTAAATTATGCAATGATACGCTTTTTTGTATCCTCTCAAATAACTCAAAGCCCATTTCTCTTGCAACTATGAGAAAGGATGCTTCTTTATATACCACTGCAACAGTTGTATTGAATTGCTAAGACTTGGAAGAACTTTTGTATAACATTTAAATGGTTTATTAAATCAATTTCCATTTGTTATGAGTTGATCTATAAAGTAACCTTATATCAACTTTCTTGGCTCATTATGGCCTACTATATCCAATGAAGTTTCATCAAATTTGTAAAACCTCGAACCTTTCCTTTCATTAAATATAAATTTTTATGTTCAGTGAATAATATTTTTAGATGAATAGTAACTTTTTAGGGACCCAACCTCAAAATATTGAAAATTATCCAGAATAAGCATTAGAGTCCAATGCTAATGAAATGGATAAAAAATAAGCCTGATAGGATGGATTTTGGGAGTTCCGAAAGTTTAGGACTAAACAGCCTTTTTGGAAAGTAATGGGTATTAATGATTTTAAACTTATTCAAAAAATTTTAAAGCATCCAATCAATAAGTATTGACCCTAATTCAAGTATTTCATGGTCAATTTGATAATAAGACAATTGTGAAATATTTTTGGGATTGAATTCGATTAGTTGGTGAATTAAATGCATTAAAGGGCAATTTGGTCTTTTTACATGGTTTTGGTGGAAGGATGGGTCATTAGAAGAGAACCAATAGGAAGGTGACATATGAAATTCATTAAATGAGTATAAAAAAGCATAAAGTAAGACATTTAGCTTTATTCTTAATTGTGAGTGTTTGTGTAACACCCACATACCCCTTGGAAGGATGTATGAATGCCACACAAAACAGTATAATAGACCAAAGCATACGAAAAACTTCCAGTAAACAATCCCGATAAACATACTTTAAATTACATAGTATTTAACACAAACTCGCTAAAAAATCCAATCCAAACTGA
>JANZLX010000008.1:26958459-26978688 GCA_025531955.1 Erythroxylum orinocense | reverse complement strand
ATTATATTGTTGTTAATTAATTATTAATAATATTTTAATTAATAATCTTTGGAATCCAATCAAATGAAGCAAAAGAGAGTGAGAAGTGAAGTAGTCCAAAGAATGAAAGAACAAAAGAGCAAGACACTACCTCAAGCTTCAATGTAATTGAATTCCTATACTTGAAGGAGTGAATTCAATTTATAAAGAAGATGGGTTTCAATTACATCCATGAATTGGATTCATTCCATTTTTATGTTTCCAAACAGCTGAATTGAATTCAATTACACAATTGAATTCAATTAAGCCTTTTCCAAACGGACTGTAAGTGTGGTGTTCATTAAAACAAAAATTTGTGTTGGCATTCATGGTTTCGTAGAACAACATGAAAATGTTTATGCTCTACTAAAGGCAGTTGATGACCAGTTCAAAACTTTAGACAAAGCACTTACAAGTACCCTAATTATGAAGTTTTCATCCATGAAGATGAGGGACATTGCGACTCAGTTAAAGAAACTAGAGGTTGAGATGTTTGATTCTTTCCTCATGCATTACATTTTGAACACCCTTCCACCACCATACGGATCCTTTAAAATCTCTTATAATACACATAAGGATAAGTGGTTAATAAATAAATTAATGACTATGTGTGTGCAAAAGGAAGGGAGATTATCGATGGGACAGGAAAGAGTTTGCAGAGTGCACATATGGTTGCCTAAGGAAAGAAGAAAAGTCAAGCCAACTTAAAGGGGAAAGGTCAAATACCTATCCACGTTGACATTAAGAAGGAACCAAGTGCTTCTTTTACAAAAAGAAAGGACACATGAAGAAGGATTTTATCAAATGTAAGGAATGGTTTGAAAAGAAAGGTAATATAATCTTACTAGTTTGTTTTGAATCTAATATGACTAAAGTTTGTCATGACACATGGTGGATTGATTCTGATTGCACAATCCATATTACAAATGTGTTGCAGGATTTGCAAAGCCCAAGGAAGCCAGTAGGAAGTGAGAAGTATATCTTATCCAGAAACAAGATATGATCATGTGTGGAGGTTGTTGGCATTACAATTTAATTTTATGTACTGGTTTTTATTTTGAAACTGGAAAGACATTTTATATTCCCAATTTCTCTAGGAAATTGATTTCAGTTTCAAGACTTTTACCGTTTGAACATTCCTTTCATTTTTCAGAAAATATTTAAGTTACATTATAAATATGAATTTGTTAGGAATGGTACATTATTTGATGGTCTTTTATGTTATAATTTACAAGATAATGCCTGTTACAATGCAACACTTGTTCATGTTGAAACAAAACGTTGTGTCATGAATGAAAATTCCTTTATGTTATGGCATCAGAGATTAGGACATATCTCCATAGAAAGGGTTAAAAGATTAGTGATTGACAGAGTACTTAGTAATTTGGATTTTGCTGATTTTGATATTTGTGTGGACTGCATAAAGGGAAAGTAGACTAACAAATCAAAGAAAGGTGCCAAGAGAAGTTTTGACATATTAGAAATCATACATACAGATATTTGTAGTCTAGATATGGACTCGTATGGTCAGAAATACTTCATCTCATTTATAGATGATTGTTCACAATATATGTGTCTTTACTTCCTTCATATCAAGATTGAAGCACTAGATGCTTTTAAAATGTTCAAAGTAGAAATAGAGAAATAATAAGGTAAGTAAATTAAGATCGTGAGATCTGATTGAGGTGAGGAATGTTATAGTAGATATATTGAAGGTGGACAAGCGCCTGGTCCATTTGTGAGATATCTTCAAGAAAATGGGATAGTAACCCAATTTATTATACCTAGATCGTCGGACCAAAATGGTGTGGTAGAAAGAAGAAACCGAACATTATTGGACATGGTACGGAGCATGTTAAATAGCTTCAAACTTCCCAAGTCTTTGTGACTAAAGTTTTTAAGACGATCGTGTATATATTAAACCGGGCACCAACTTAGGTTGTTCCAAAGACACCATTTGAGTTATTTAAAGGTTGGAAATCGACTTTGAAAAATATACACGTTTAGGGATGTTTTTTCTGAAGTAAGAATTATAATCTACAAGAGAAGAAATTGGACCCAAGGATCATAAGTGGGTATTTCATTTGATATGCCAAACAGTCTAAAGGATATAGTATCTATTGTCCATCACATCACACTATAATTGTGGAATCAAAAAATGTAAACGTTCTTGAGAATGACTTGATTAGTGGGAGGGATCAATTTCAAGATATAGTCTCTTATAATGCTCATATGGATACTCAACCTTCCTCCTCAAACAGTAAGGTGATTGTCATTCACAACGATCCTCAAGTTCAAATAGACGTTGTACAACTAATTGTTGAAATTCAACAGCCTACTGTAAACATAAATGACAATCAAGAAATTCCACAAGTTACTGATAATCTAGTATATCCATATTCAGGAATTACCTGACAACATTTAGCAACCAGTTGAACAACAAACTCTATAAGAGAATATTAGTGCAACATTAAAGAGATCTACTAGAACAAGAAAATCAACTATTGCTAGTGATTATATTGTATATCTACAAGAATCTGACTACAATATAGGAGTTGAAAATGATCCTAAAACCATTTCACAAGCCATAAGTTGTAATGATTCAAATTTATGGTATAATGCTAAGAAGGAAGAAATGAATTCTATGAAGAATAATGATGTTTGGGATCTTGTTAAATTGCCTAAAGGAGCAAAACCCATAGGTTGCAAATGGGTATTTAAGATAAAGAAAGACTCATTAGGCAACATTAAAAGATATAAGGCAAGACTCGTTGCTAAAGGATTCACTCAAAAGGAAGGAATCAATTATACAAATACATTTTCTCCTGTGTCTAAAAGGGATTCGCTTCGTATAATTTTAGCATTGGTTGCTCACTTTGATTCAGAATTGCATCAAATGGATGTAAAAATGACTTCCTTAAATGTTGACCTAAAGGAAGAGGTTTATATGACACAACCATAAGGATTTTCCTCTACTAATGGTGAGCATTTAGTTTCCAAGCTTAAAAGATCCATATATGGATTGAAACAAGCGTCCCGCCTTTAGTTTGCAAGCTTAAAAGATCCATATATAGATTGAAACAAGCATCCCGTCAGTGGTATTTGAAATTCCATGTTATTATTTCATCATTTGATTTTGAAGGAAACGTCATATATCAATGTATATAAAAAAAGGTTAGTAGGAGTAAAATTTGTTTTCTTGTATTATATGTGGATGACATATTACTTGCAACCAATGATAGGAGTTTGTTACATGATGTGAAACAATGTCTCTCTAAAAATTTTGAAATGAAAGATATAGGTGATGAGTCTTATGTCATTAGCAATAGGATACATCGAGACAGACTCCATGATGTTTTAGGTTTGTCTCAAGCAACCTATATTAATAAAGTTTTAGGGAGATTTCAGATGAAAGATTGTTCATCTAGTGTAGCACCCATTGTGAAAGGGGATAGGTTCAATTTGGACCAATTCCCTAAAAATGATTTTGAAAGGGAACAAATGAAAAACATTCCATATGCTTTTGTAGTCGGAAGCTTGATGTATGCTTAGGTTTGTACAAGACCTGACATGGCATTTGTTGTTTGAATGTTAGGCAGATATCAGAGTAACCCAGGATTAGATCACTAAAAAGTTGAAAAGAAAGTATTGAGGTATCCTCAAGGACCAAATATTACATGTTTAAGTACAAACGCACCAATAATCTGGAGGTAACAGGGTACTCAAATTCATATTTTGTTAGGTGTGTTGATTCACGGAAATCAACATCAGGCTATATCTTCATATTTGCCAATGGAGCCATATCTTGGAGGAGTGCCAATTAGTCTTTAACTGCTACTTCTACCACAGAGGCTGAGTTTTTTTCTTGTTTTAAGGCTACATCACATGGTGTATAGCTAAAGAGTTTTGTATATGGGCTTAGACTTGTAAATTCCATTTCTAGGCCATTGAGGATATATTGTGACAATTCAACTGCTGTTTCTCTAGCTAAAAAAATAAGAGTAGTAATTGAATTAGACACATTGACATCAAGTTTTTGTCTATAAGGGAACGTGTTAAGGACAAGAAAGTGGTCATTGAACACGTTAGCACTGAATTGATGGTAGTTGATCCTTTAACAAAAAGCATGCCACCAGTGAAGTTCAAGGATCATATTGTTCGAATGGAATTGAGTTCTATTATATAGTTTTCCTTGATGGACGATGTTATTTTTATGAAACTCGTATAATATTTTCTCATATTATGGTGTACATTATTGAATTTTGAGAAAAATGATTATTTTTGACCTGGAATAAACATCGTATTTATTCATTAAGTAATGTTACCACATTCAGTTGATACAATTATAGTATACCGTAATACGTGGAAGATAATACTTAACTACTAAAGGACCTATCACCATGATTCATATATTATACTTGGATCGGATTAGGATGTGATACTAAGTTAAATATATAGATCAAGTGGGAGAATGTGAGAACCTTTCTAATTCTTGCTATAGTAATGGTCCAAACGTTTTGCATTTAGTGGGTATTCAATTCCTAGTTTTATGGTAACTTGTATTATGCTTGATGGAAGCACACTCATATAGGTTTTTTCTCTGATTTTGGGTCCCTAAGCTTCTGTTCTCTTCTATTAACATACACCATTATATTTGGGAATTAAGCTCTTAGAAGAATTTCAAAAACATAGCTCTTCAAGAACAAACAACAATGCAAGAGGTAATTTTGTTTTCTTTCGCATTTATTTTATTTGCATATTCTAATGTATCTTATTGTTGAATATATGTTAGAATGTGCTTATATTTTCTAATAAAACCTAGAGATTAATGATGTTGGATAGAAATATGTGAATTTAATAATTAAGAAAATCTTGTTATCATTGAGTTTAAATATGTGCAATTTGATCAAATGAGTTTAAGATAATAAAATTTAGCGAAAACTTACAGGAAGGGTATAAAACTTGAGACCAAAAAAATTATTAAAAATTCTTTTAATCATTTGAATCTTAAAGTTTGAAATATCTAATTGTCTAAATCTTATTTTCCATTAATTCATTTTAAAATTTAAATATTTTTTCACTTTGGACATTAGCAATGAATTACATACACTATTTTAAATTTAAAATTTTTTACTATTGAAATTTTGTTTAGTAAAAGTATATCATCTTATAACTTATAATTCCATAGACATAATTCTTAAAAGCTAAATAAATCTCAAAATTTTAATTTCCAGATTCTAAACCCACATAACATACTCTTGAATCAAAGTTTTAGTGAGAAAAGATGGAGAAGTTGGAAGTCGAATTTTACATTTGTACCGATATCAAATTTAGTTTTGGTACATTATTGACTGGTACTGTTTAAGTAATTTTTAAAAATTATAAAATAATTCTTAAGTTTTTTTAACTTTGCAAAATTGTCTTTCAATATATTGAGCTATATAATTTTTAATTTTATATCAACTTTGTCTCCAAAAATTATAATATTATAAAATTGAAATAACAACTATCTCTTTATTTCTAATAATATTACTTTTCCCATATTTCATATATAAATAATAACCATAATTAATATAAAAAATATTTTAATCATCATACATATATAAAACTAAGAATAATGCAAAATACTTAAAATATTACAATTAACATCATACAATAAAAAATAATTACATCAAAACATCATATAGTAAGAATAATAAAGGTCGATATCTCTCTAAGTATTATAACATGAGTTCATCCTAACGAAGACAACTTTGTAGAAGCGAAATCTGAAACAAGAATAGTTACAGTTAAAAGTTTTATATTTATATTGCTTCACGTGATATGTCAATACTTAGTTTCTCATACCTAATCTGCTAAAATATTGATACGATTAAGACAAACTGGATCTATAAAACTACTTGTTATATTAAGAGCAATGTTATGAATACTGTACCGATATTGATACTAGATTTGGTTCTGGTATAGTACTATACTGGTGCCGATCAATACTGGATACTATTTTAGATAATTTTTTAAATTTGTAAAATGGTCCTTAACTTTTTTAAAATTCTAAAATAGTCCTTTAATATATTGTACTATATAATTTATAATTTTACATCAAATTGTTTCAAAAAATCATAATACTTGAATTTAAAATAACAATAATTTATTTAGTTTTATTAATATTATTTTTCACATATTTGTAAAATTATATGTTTAATTTAATGAAAAATTAACTTAAATTCATATACATTATAAACAGAATGTTTTTTTCTTAATTTCCCTAATATTTAGTTTTAAAAAAATTAAATTATATTAATAAAATTAGAAATTTGTACATGTTTTATAAAACAAGCAAGCCATACACGATACATCCCTTCACAATCCAAAAACATTTAATATCTTAATAGGTACTCACGTGTCTACATCTTGATTTCTTTAGAACTTTCAAAAAGAAGAGTTTTGGTTTCTCCAGAGGTTTTCTCCAAAGGTTTCTCCAAAGGTTTCTCCTCATATATCTCTTGTTCCTACCTTCTTTTTCTTCTTTACGTCAAGAGTTTAGCAATTAAAAAACAACCACGTTTTGATTGCTGTATAACAATCATCACTCACCAACCTACATCTATTATAGTCGTGTCTCTCACTCTCTCTTTGCCTGTCTCCGTTGTGTTAATAGATGGAGATGGAGAAGAGCTCATGGGACCAGTGGGTAGAGGAAGCACTTGCGAGGCTTGATTCACTCAGAGTTCTTTGTTCTCTTAGACCCATTTACTTCTCTAACAACAAACATTAGTAAGAATCGGTCTTTAGTTAAAATCTTTGGGTAATTTTTGCTTGTTTCCTTTTGCTCTTTTGTGTGTAAATTTAGCTATGTATTGTTGGTCGATGTTGCATTGGTTTCTTATGCCTTGCACAGGAGAGTGGAGAGTTACTGGAGAGAGAGATAGAAGTGGAGGAAGAGACGATGGTCGAGAGTCATTGGAGAGGATAGTCACCGAAGAGGAGAACCAAGAGAGAGAGAGGGTGAGAGCAGCGGAGTAGAATCGGGATGGGGAGGGTTTCAAGATTTTTTTAACAAAACAATCCTTCAAAATTTTAAAATTTACGGTAATACAGGCCGATTTTTCAATTACCTGCCGGTATCAGGTGTAATTATCGGTACCATCGACTAGTACCTTTTTACCCAATTTCATGCCTTTTTTTTTGGGCCGGTACGGTATAAAACTCGTAACTTTAAATAAAAGTTTCAGTAAACTAATAAAATTAAATTATTAAGAAATTATATTCAACTTAATAATGATAATAACGTAGCGTTCTTGAAGCTTTAAATTATATCAAAGAAAGATCAAATTGTTTAATCTTTTCTATTACAGTCTATTCCTTTTTTTGAATTGGATAAGTTTAAATGTGTTACAATTTCTTTCGCTCCTTGTTGCACTCATATATTGACTCAAAATTTGAATTCCAAATCTTTACAATTCTGGAACACTACTTTTGAATTGGTTCCAGTAAGCAACTGTAAGATAATAAAAGTAACCTTATAAACAAAATGAAATGATGATTAATTCTGAATAAGTAATAAAAAGGAAAAAAAAATATACTTAGAATTAAGTTTATCCTATTGAAGAATTGTAATAGGCATGCTAAAATGAAAAGAAGCATCCTTATAAATATCCATTTATGATTTTAGGAGATCTTTTATCATCTTATGGGCAACAATTGTTGTAATGGTCAATAACATTCCCCTGTTAACTTCATCTTTCTTTATAAAACATGATCTAAAATAGACACTAGGATTAAAAAATGCCTCAGTTACAAAGACCAAAGAGTAAATTTGCCTTTTTTATGATATTTCATTAATGACTGCAAGATAAGGTTTATATAAAGAAGTCCTATTTTTTAAATTGGTCTTGATTGCCTCCATCACCCTTTCTATGACGTCATACAAATAATTCATTATTGTCTTCTTATCACTATCAGCTAAATGAAGTACTCTTACTAGAGGCTCTCAAACTTAACAAATTGATATTGGGACCATAATTTATGATCTTGAAGTATAAGTCTAGAAACCTCCATTCTAATACCTATTTATCACATTATAATGAAGCATTAAAGTGAAAAGAAATTAGTCCCAAATAATGTAATATAAGGATGATATAAATTCTTACCATTGGTGAAAACCTGTTTGATCAAATTCAGGACCCATGCATAATTATAGATGAACTTGGTCATTTTTCTTCTTTTCCACACAGTTTCATCGATAATAGGAAAGTATCTAGGATCCTCTATATTTTTCATCATTAGGTTAATATAATATGTAACATAAGGGGTCCAATAAAAAGAGTTATACCTATTTTACAAACTTTTTCTAGTTGCTTTATAAGCAAAATCATAGCCAGTAATGAATTATATAATGTTTTAAGGTCTAACTTCATTCAAAACTTTATCGAATATCTAGAATAAAGTATCGACATTCTAAACAAGGCCAAATGCATCAATAGACTTTAATAGGATAATAAAACAAAAAATGGATAATAGGTCTCTGTCTTCTATTTTTTCAATCTTTATACATGATTGAACACCTATAAGTTGCTCAAATCATTTTTCTGTGATCAAAATATCTTTTATTTCATAAATAGAACTGCTAAGAAGTTTACCTCCCTATTCATTAATTAAAGGATATTTATTTATGATAACATAAGAGGAAATAACATTCACCATAGGCTACTAATAATAAGAAAAGGTAGCATGAAATGATATATCTGAATCATACAGCCATCTAGTCATTGCCATATCTATATTATGAGCTACTTCTTTAGATTAAAGGGAGCTACGAATTAAAGTTTGAGCCCTAAGAGTTATTCATGATGCAAAAACATTAGATACCTATCTTCTTCTCTTCCTCTCATTAGGTTAACATTTACTTCTTATTAGGTAGGAAATTCATCTTTAACATCATCAATATCATCCGGATCACCAGAAAAAAGCAACTTCCATTACCAATTTTGTAGTTTAGTCTTTTGCTTCTATCTTTCTTATGTTGATACTCTTCAAGTAAAGTTTCCATTTGCCATTTCACCTCATAGTTAGCTTTCTTATAAAGCTCCACATCATCTTTGATCCCAACCAAATGCTTATTTAACCTAGAGATTCTCACATTTCAAAAGTTTTTTGCAATACAAAATAATAGCATAATTCTTCATTCCAAGAACCAATCTAGCATGAGCCTAAACTGGGTCAATGAATTTTCCTAAACTTGAAGCGATTAAATTATAAGAAGCTCTTAAACTTTCCTCCTTTTTTCTATTCAAATAAATAAAGAAATTTGTCAAAATTAAATTAGTAACTTCATATTCAACAAGTAAAGTTTTTGAACATAACATCATTACATAACAAATTCAATAGTACGTAACTATATAACATCATTGCATCTTTCTTTTAGTAATGCACATTGAAAAAATGATTTGATTATACAAAATGAAAATTATCACTTAAACATTTACAATTTCGAATTTATATTGAATAATGAGGATACTTTATAGATCAAGGCATATCTTAAAGTTCATTTTAATACAATTATAAAGAAATCTAGTTACCTTAGATTAACTTAAATATAATCAATGGGAAATAAAATTATGCAAAATATCTCTTTTCAATTCTTATGAATTATTTTATATTATGTATTTAACTATTAATAAGATAGGATAATGAATGATCATTTGTAAGTTTACTATCATATTAGAAATATTCCTTTCCAAAGCTTAATTTGTGTATTTGTATCATTATTTTCTAATGAATAATATAAGAATACAAACATTAATAAAAAAAATTTATATGATTTTTATATTATTAGAACAAAAATAACCTAAAAAATCAAATAAATAGGGCTTCATCAGTTCATGTTCATGTCTTCATGAAGCAATATGCAAAAATACTTGTTAATAATATAAATAAATTTAGCAATATATTCCCTCACAAATTCAAGTTAATAAGACATACAATGACATCAATTAGGTTAATAAATAATAATATCCTTATAAGTTACAAAAACAAGTTAAAGTGTTACTTAACAATGCTTATATAATAACTCCCTTAAAATGTTTGGTTTGTAAATAATAGCACATCAACACAAACTCACAATTCACCCACCAACCAAGAATCAATCACCTACCAACCATGAATCAAGAAGTAGCCAAATCCACTAATCAATGATCAACCAACACAAACTCACAATTCATAAATAAATTAACCAATATAAACCAAAAAAGACAAAGGGAACCAAAAAAAGCTATAAATTTAGCATTTTAGTTGGTTGATGATGGAATAAAATTATGAAGTAGCTTTGTGTGGCAAAGGAGTAGGCAATCAACCCAAAGGAGCAAATATAAAAACCAAGAAGTGGTATGGATGGTGGAATGGATAGATTTGAGAACCAAGAACCAAAGAAGCATATTTAAAATAACCATGTAGTATTGATTAGAGAAGATGCCAAACGGTGATGGAGAGCAGATGGTGATGGCAAGATCATGGAAAGCAAAGCAAAGCGAAGTAGAGTAGAGAAGAGGGAGAGCTACGAGTGAGCAAAGAAGAGGGAGAATTTGAGAGTGAGAGTGAGTAGAGAAAAAAAGAGTTGGGTTAGGTGGTTACAAATTTAGGATTTTTTAATTAATTTCTCAATTCGTAATTTTACATTTTAATCCCAATATTTTACTAGTATTATTAGTATTAGTTGGTATCAATAAATACCTAAAACATGTACAGTACTAATACATTTTGTACATTTTTTGGTCAGTACTAGCTAGTAGAATAAGAAATTCCAATCGTTGTTTTTACCTGTTAAGACTTGACAAGCATTGAAATGTTTTTTAGTACGCCTTCTTCCATCTTAATTTGCCTCATTAGCATATTCTAAGACCTCTAAGATTATATATGATATGAATGAAGCAAGCATACATGTTATAAGTGGAATCATTTTTCTCTATGTGAAATAGCTCGTTTCAACACACTGATAAGCTTACTGTGGTCTTTTTTAATTGAGTAGCGTCCTTTATTTTTGGTTTAAGTGTGTGTCATATCTTATGGTAATTTCACACATAAATACACTATTAAATTCATTTTAATTTCTCTTTATTTTAATAATTATTTTATCATTATTATTACATTTACCTATACCATTTAGTGCTTTAGTTTTTAGTTTATCTATAATAACTATCATTTTCATTAGGATATAAGAACTATTCTTTAGCGTTCTTCAAAAATCAACCTATTTGTTCAAAAGGAAGTGTTTCATCATATTTGTACAATATAAGTAATTTCCTTATCAAAAAAGTTAAAGGTATACATATGCTTTTGCTTCCTTAGATGAAAAGTGAGTCAGAACATATTATAGTGAACTTTGTTGAAATTTCACTAAAATTGTGCAATAAATAAGAGGTGAGTGTTAATTATGCATATATAGTTTTTTAAGAAAATGAAAAATTACAGTGAAATGATTGATAGAGCAAAGTATAAATTTAGCAATAAAGCATTGAACATGTTTTGCACTTCATAAGGAAACAGGCTAAAAAGTTATAACACAAAAAAGATACAAGTCAAGAATTGTAGCTCAACTACTAGCTTTATAAAATTGGAATGAATAAAAGAGATAGTTTCAAATTGAGGGAGCATATTAAGTATATGAAGCTAAAAGTATATAAAACTAATCTCAATACTATTTTCTGAATAGGAGAATTTATGATAGCTTAGAATTATGTCATTCATACTTGATCCTGAGGGGTTAACCTCCAATTATTAGTAATAACTTGACTGCATTTGAGATGAATTTGGGGAGGGCTACTAAGTGTTCTATAATTAATCCTATTAGTGCAGATAGAAGGTTTTGCTTTTGAAGCAATGCTCCTTTATAATATCCTTTGGTTTCTCTCTTTCCACAATCTATAAATTGTATTACTAACATAAATTTCATGAATAAGCCAACTCACATCCTTCTTCTTCTTCTGTCTTTGACATATCCAAGCAATTAGTCCTTGCTAGCTTAGTGTTGGAGAAATAACATTGCACATCTATTGAGTTTCATTATAGATATAAGAGGAGAAAGTATATTTAAAAAGAGAAGCTTAACTGATTTTATTTCTTATTTATAAAGAACATCAATTATAGGTCCCAAAATGGCATACAAGAGGTAAGAGTACATTATATGTGTATATTTATTATCTTATTTAAAATATAATAAATGAATTGTATAAGAATAAGAATAAGAATATACATATATAGATATATAATTTAATTCAAGCAACTATAAACATATATAATTATAGTGACAAACATTATAATAATAAAAGCAGTAGGGAAAGAGACACAAACTAAGTTTATAGTGGTTTGAACAAATAACCCTTTGCTTATGTTCACTCCCTAAGTTTCACTTGAAAATTCAATTAACTTTCTTCCTGCAATTGGTGAAGCAAAACCTCCATACAAAATATTCTTTTTTCACTTGTGACCTTATAATCATATTCATTTTCCATAAGTGAGGAGCCTTTAGTACTTATTAAAGATCGAGAGGAGCACTCACATTGTATGCATAAAGCAATTCTTCTTAATTTCTATACCAGCATAACCATATACAATTGAAAATCATCCTTTCTTATTTATGTAGTGCATACATGCACTCAAAATGCACTTTCTATCATCTCAAGGTTCTCCTTACAACCTAATTTTAATTCATTTATACCTAAAAATATTTTAAATAGTTATTAGACACATAAACTAATTATTATAATGGTTAATTACTGGACATATTGAATTAATCAATCTCCTACCATATTCTTATTAGGATATTGACAAGATAAAGCATTAGTTAAACACCCAAAATTCATTATATAAATTTTGAAAAATATCATTGACTAGTTAACCAAACTTTTTTGACCCATTAGGTTAATTGAAACCCTATAAAAACGAACTTTCAAAAAATACTTTATGTCATCAATTTTCAACACTTTATGTTTTCCAAAGTATAAAATACCCATATTTGATAAAAATACCTTAATTTAAAACCTCTACAAAATTATTCAAAAGTTTGTTTGAAGATCAAAAGGTCTTCTTTAAATTTCAAGACAAAGTTCTCTTAATTATGAAATGATTTATGCATTATTGCCTAAATGTAAATGATCATTCAAATATTGAGCCCTTAATTTATGAAAATGAGTAAGATAAGTTTACAAGAAAGATTACTATGATTTATTAGAAATAGAATTCAATCCTTATTTGTTTTGGTTCACTGGACTTAAATCGCCTTAAAGCTCTTTTGAATTGTATTTGATAATTTCACTTTGCTTATTTGACTCCCCTTGATGACTTTGCATATTGTAATACTTTCATCTTCCATTAAACTTGATCTTTTATACAATAAATTTTTTAAAATATTAATATAACATAACCAAAAATAAGAATATTAATAGAATTATATGTTATCATCATCAAAATTATAGGTTAAGATCTCACTTCATCTAATCAAAACAAATAGTAAGGTTTACATTAGGAGTTTGAAATAATGTTCAAAAAAATTATACAACATTTTAAAGGAAATATTACATATTGTATTATGTGTCACAAAAATTAAAGATGACATTAAATCATAAGTTCTTGATTAAAGTATATCACAAAGCAACAGAAGATGTATTACTAAAGGATGTGAAGAATTTAGCTTATAAATATATATTTACATGATAATAAGCAATATTATATTATTTAAATTTGATATAGAATATTAAAATAGAATCATATTCTTTTCTATATTACTTTACTAGAAAAACTTTGTAAGAAAGAATGGGATATCATAATGATCAATCGAGAAAAAACCCTCAGAATATCTAAAAATATTTTCCATTTATTCCATTAATGCTTATGTTATGTATATTCTTCCTTGTGTTCCTAAAAAATCAAATTTATCTAGGATAATGATCAAGTTTAAAATTAAATATGAGATATAAATAATCAAAAGAAAAATAACATGATAGGTTTCTATCTTAAGAATTTAAGAATCAATACTGAGTCAAAATATACTTAGTATGATTATATATCTCCTATATGATTCTTATAATAAGATCCTTCAATCTTTGAGTTATCCAAAAGATATTTATTGAGCTTATGTCTCCATATAGGTTTTTAATAAGCAAAAATGATAGCAACAATAACAACTACAATCCAGTAAGAATCTCGCTAAGATGAGAGGCTTGGAGAGGTCTAGAAATACGAAACCTTACTTTTAGTTAGTAGAGAGACTATTTTCAGTAGACCCAATGAGAAAGTTTTAAAAAATAGTTGTAAGAGCACAAAGTCCATAAATAAATAACAACATAAAAATTAAATATATAAATAAAGATAAAACAAGTAAATAAATAAATAAAAGAGAAAAAAGTAAATAAAATAAAAAAGCATTTGAAATATGAAAAATATATAATAAAGAAATAAAATAACTAAATAAGAAAGTGTGAAAAAAGTCTTAATGCTAATAAAAGCTACAAGAACTAAAAGAAAAGGTTCAAAAGGCTTATGAAAAGAGAAGAGCTTGTCTATATAGGTTCTCTATCCATATCCTAGTTCGTTAAAGTTTCTTATTAAGGGCCAAGTTCTCAATAAGCTCTACTAGGTTCATATCATTTCTATTTACCTCTTCTGAATTCTCTTTGGGTCTTCCTCTTTTTTTTTTTTTACATTCCTTAATTATAATCTACTTGTATCTTTTTATTAGAGCATCAAGATGTCCTCTCTTAACATGTATGAACCACCAAAGCCTTATCTCCTTTAATTTACTATCAATGTTAGCCACCTCAACTTATCTCTTATCACTGTATTCTTGATCTTATCTCTTCTTATAAGGTTATAGATCCAACAGAGGATCCTTATCCTTACCAACATTAACATATGACTATGTATCTATTTTATGGGCCAATATTCTACCCCATAAAGCATGGTCGAGTTAATTGCTAAACGGTAGAACCTTTTAGTTTGAATAACATCTTCTTGTCACATAAAATTTTTGAGGCACCCTTTCATTTTAGCCAGCCTAATCTAATAGGGTACACTATTTGGTCCTCTATCTCGTCATTGCTTTGGATGGCGAATACAAGGTACCTAAAATAATCTTTTTGTGGTATAAATTCTATTCTAATCTTATTTTCTAAATCAAATGTAACCCTACTACTCAAAAAGTTACTTTTTAAGTACTTAGTCTTAGTCTTGCTTAATTTAAAGGCTTTTCAATCTAGCATATCCCTCCAAAGTTCTATTTTGAATTAACACTCTCGCTTGTTTCATCTACTAACAAAATTTAATCAATAAATAACATACACCAAGGCACATCCTCTTAGATATTCTTGTTAAACTCATTCATAACTACTGTAAACAAGAAATTGCTAAATGAGGATCTTTGGTGTAACCTGATATCAATAAAAAATTCTCCATATCACCTCTTATCATCAGGACAATTGATACTGCAAATTGTTATTTTATATTGTAGGAGAAAAAGGAGTCAAAAAGATCAGAAAGTCAACAGGACGTGAGCTCCCTCATGCACGTTGCGGTGCATGCAGAAGAAGACACGCCATGGCGTATACCAATCTTCTCGCTGCGGCGAGCGAGCCAAGAACAACACGCCGCGGCGAGCGATCCAAGAAGAGCACACCGTGACGTCAACAAATCCTCTCGTCGTGGTGAGCAGACAGGTGCCCAGACTTTAAATGGAAAATTTTCTCACTATTCTGACCCGACTCGTCCCTTTCCTTTAAAAACTTGCCGAATTAGGTCACGAGGGAGAGCCGACTACAGATATACACACACAGGAGAACACAACACATTCGGAGAGTTACTACCATCCAATACTTCACCACCGCCATTCTCCACCTTCGACCATCATTCACCACCGCCGATCACTTCCTAGTTAACTCATCCGCCAGTCTCTACAGTTATGGGTGACTTTGGAACTTCAACAGTGACAAGGATCTCCGAAGTCTTGCAAGGCTAAGGCTTTCAATCTTTTGAAAATGTAGCAATGGCTTGAGTTCACCGAGCTTCAAAGGGGAGTAATCCGACATTGTCAAAATTTAATTATGTTATTGTAAAACTTTGAGTTAGGGTTTACAGTAGTGTGATTAGATTAGCTTGGTTATAGTTTAATCAAGTGTTGAACAATGTTTTTTGTTATGGATATGGTTATATGTAGAATGTTGATGCTTAATATATGAAATCTCATATATGTCTTTTGGTGATTGTGTTAATCCTCATTATCTGCCTAGTTGTGTTTGATGTCGATGATTATGCTTGATCCAAATGACCACTTGCATTAACTTGTTCATTTCACACACTAAGATGCTTTTAACCAGGTTTTAAGGAATGGAGTTCATTTATTAAAACCATGGACTTAAAAAGTCCTTTAAGGTTGATTAATTGAAAACTTAGTGGATTACACTCCCCGAAAATTTGTTTTGAACCGTGATAGCCTAAGCATGTTTTCAAGAGGACTTTATCTCATTTGAACATTGTTTGAACTTTTAAATTTTATTTTCCCAAAAATCCAAAAATATACTTTTTACACATTCTTCTTTAATTTTAGTTTAAGTTCCTCAATTTTGATCAACGATCCAAAACTCCCTTTTATCAACTTAAATTGCAATTTTTTGATAATTAGGCTAGCTTAAACCTTTTTCGTTCGGTTCCAATTAAGTGAAACGACCCGAGGTTGCGCACTATATTGCAATCCTTGGAATTAATTAATTTTTTTGATTCGGTTGATCTTTGGATCGAAATGAAGAGTCGATCAATTTCTAATGTAAATAATCCTTTGAAAATATTTTTCAAACATTTAGAAAAACACTTTTTCAAATTTATTAGGACTTTAATTCAATTTAATCTCAATCAAATTAATTTAATTAAAAATAAGGCTTAGAAACATATAAAAACTGAAAAATGTGTGGGAACTACTGACACGTATACTACACGCGTTAGAGCATTTTTAGTGCATGCTTGCTAGCATCATTTGTCCACCAATGCTTGGTCCTTATGTTTTGGATATAGGGTTTTCTTTGCATTACGGCGCTGCCTGCCACCTCCGTGCTTCTTTTATTGGAGTTCCTTCCAATCGCTCCATACTTTTCATCTTCTAGACGTCTTGCTTCTCTTCTAGACTACTGCTCAATCACTTTTTCGGCGATTTCACCATTCACCGGTGGCGAGGTAATCATCGTCTTTATCGTCAGAAGCAGCTTCACTCTAGGGTGGTGTTAGAAGTAGCTTTACTAGTGGCTTGCACTGTCGTTAGTGAAGACCCATTACTCAGCTAAATGACAAAACTAACATATGCATAAACTAAATTATGCTATAAGGGGACATGCATATAAACACAAGCCAAATCCAGAAACAATGCACACACAAACCAAAAATTCACAACCTAGCTAAGGAACATGCAACTTTAAGCTTTCATATCCATGAAATATATCATAGGCATATTCTGTTTCAAGAAACAATGAACATATTAGAGGCAACATATTAGAGAAAATATTCAGAATAATTACAAAAGGGCGCATAACACGTGCGAGGCATGTTAATTGTTTTCTAAAATGCTTAAGCAAAAATGTGGGAGGTGTTGTTTTTAGAAAACTCAAAACAAAGTAATTGTTTTTAATTTTTAGAAAATTAAAACTAATTGATAGTTTTAAATTTTAATTTTATCAAATAAATATCAATGAAGCAATTTAATCAAATTATAGAATTAAAAGTCACTTTGATACTATTTTGGAAAATTGGGATAAGAACTAATCTAGTACACAGTAGAATAATAATGAACCTTTTCATGCAAAATTTTGAAATTCAATATCACTTAAATTATATAAAATGGTTAAGACATAAATCATAATAAAGCATGAATCGTAATTCTTACCTTATTCTAATGTTGGATCTTTTTTCTTATCATTTTCATTTGTTATAAATGAGAAATTGAGAAGAGGGATAGTGAGACCTTATAGACATCAGTAGCTCCCACTCTCTTTATATAGTAGATTATCTTATTCATATAAGGTAAGTTACAATTATAATCCCCAAATATCCTCTGAATCAAAGCATAATCATAATCTCTAAAAATAATTTTAATCAAATCTTAATCTTTAGCACTCTCCCTTAAGTTGGAGCATATATATCATAAGTATCAAGCATGTTACACAGTTGTGATATACAACTTCCGACCAAAGACTTGGTGAATAGATTAGCTAACTAATCCTTAGGCTTCACATGAATGGTTTTTATCACATGTTGTTGCACCTTCTCGCTGACAAAGCAATCATCACATTAGCTCTATATGTTGAGTTTGCTGAAATCCAAGTTCATGCAACATATGTTTTACCTAGACAAGTTCTTGGGTTATATATCATAGCTCTATATTCTGATTTGTCACTTGAACAAGAATGTTGGACCCCATACCTCATCCGAAGGTGTTTGCAGGTTATACTGCCAATGGTGAGAGGCCAATGGCTCTTTGGTCATGGGTGAGGCCAATGGCTCAATGGTGAGAGGCGTCCACTTAAAGTGGAATAAAACCTTGAGGTCATAGGTTCGAGTCGTGGCCTCACCCATGACCAAAGAGGACAATACTGATTAAGGTTGGATGCCGCGGTATAACCCGCAAACACATGCCGCAGTATAACCTGCAAACACACGCCGCAGTATAACCTACAAACACACGCCGCAGTATAATCTGCAAACACCTTCAGGTAGGGTGTGGGGTGTGGGGTCTAACAATAATCACACAAGCTCGGATTATTTAACCTAAGTTATGTTATCCCTGATAATAACGATTACGTATTGTATTCAATTCTGGCAATGAGTTCTTACAGAAAAAAGCAAATAGAGCATTCAATCATTATTACACAAGATCCAAACATTAAACGTAGGATAACATAATCAATCCATAAGAGAAAGAACAACAAACAATGAAAGAAATGCTTAACCGGGTCGTTGGCGTCGATTACACCTTTGAACTGGCATTGGAAAGCTACCCTTGTATGGGTCTCTCATAGTTGAGAGCTTTTCCCCTTCTCCTCATTGTCTCTCCTAAGAGCTCCTTCGGTTTTTCCCAGCCGAAACACACAAAATTTTTTTTCCATTTGTGTCGACACATTTTAGGTGTATATTAAAATGCTAAGTTAAATGAGGGGTAAGGTGGCAAGACCTCACGGGTGTGACATGTTTGTCACACCTATGAGCAACTTCTCATGGCTATGAGAAGCATTACTCAAGTTATTATGCTTGAGTTTTCTAGCCCCTCTTCACACTCTCTTGTCAGTTTCCCATTTCAACTGCCCTTTATTTTCTTTTTCAGTCGTTGTTCACCAAGGGTAGCTATCACACAATGTTTTGGTGTTGTCCCCACTCCCACCTGCTATGGCTATATCGCCTAACACACCTTTGCTTTATATATGGACAGTGGAGTATGTGGTGTCTCACTCTTGTGAGACACAAAGCAATCCTAAGTAATCCACGCAGAGTTGTGACACTTTTATGTAGCATGTCATGAGCAATGTTTCTTCATCATCTTGATTTTATTGTCTTTACTTGCTCCAATATTTTTCATGATTGCTCCATGATGACAAAGAATTGTGATTCTTTGAAAAGTAGCTAGAATATGTTGCTTTCGACTCATCTTAGCTCCTTCGATTCCAAACGGTACGTAAAACCATATATGAAATAAAGTGAGTATCTTAAGCAATTTCATATCATTAATCGCTAAGTGTTATGGAATAATTATACAATCAATTAAGTACATATCAATCATGGAGCCCATATTTGAGGCCATGAAATAGGCTTCCATTGTTTTTTTAATATTTAGAAAATTTTAAGTTATTTTTTTACATATTATATATCTTGAATAAATTAATTATAATTTTAAAGAATAATTAACAATTGAAGATTTAAGTAATACTAATCCATTCAACTAAGATTAATAAATTCACCTATCACCACCACTATTATGTACCAATAAACTAGAGAATCTTAAAGAAATTTGGAGAGTTTGTTCATGTTGGGCCACAAACCTTTCTGTAAGCTAGGACTGTTAAATGAGAAATTATTGGCAATTAGCTATGTGTAGAGAAAAGAAGAATTTATGAATTTGAAATGAAATGGAAAAGATGGTTTAGATACAAGATGAATTATATGTGAAATATTGAAAGCATTGGAGAGGCT
>JANZLX010000008.1:26933670-26948474 GCA_025531955.1 Erythroxylum orinocense | reverse complement strand
CCTAATCTGATCCAAGTCCTTTTAGGAATGGGCTAAACATATTAAAACAAATAAATAAGTCCATAAATAAGTACTTGAGCCTAAAATAATAGAAAATAAATAACAAGCCCAAATTATTAAAATTGGTTCTAAATGGCTAAGTGTTAGCCTCGTCCAACGCCTCCTATAATAAAGTCACAAGCTTGGGCATGCCTTAATGTCCCTCTATGGATATTTCGGCCTTCTCATGAACTTGACTTGTGATTTGGGCTTGAACAAAAGTTTGCATTGCTTGTTTAAACCTTGAAGCTTGTTGCGTTGTAACTAAACTACTTGACAAGTGTAGTTTGTCGGGTTGATGTGTAAGGTGGGGAACTCCATTCCGAAGGCTGGTTGTATCACTAAGACTCAAAGCAATGGTTGGTTTTTCTAGTTTAGTAAGGTTTGGTGTTCTTTAACTAAAATATAATTAATTAAAATATTGTAAGGAATTAATTACACTATTTTAATTAATTAATATATTGTAATTAATTAATTACAAGATAATTAATTAAAATATAATTAATTTTTATTTCTCAATATTTTTTACAAATCAACCATTATCAATAGTAATGATAATTATTCATTTCTCTTAACCAACTATCATAATTATAACGATAACATCCATTTCCATTCTTCGAGTTTTAAAATTTAGAACATTTTAAAGTCAAATTATATTAAAGGCACTTGTTGTTACACCAATCGAACTTGTTAATTAAAGATATCATGCTACTCGTTTTTAAATTCAATAATATGGAGATGTAGCTAGTGCCCTGCATATCTAAAAAAGATAGAACTGATGTTTAAATCATGACAAAACATTTTTATAGATTTTATATTAAAAAAGAACACTAAGTTCTTTATATATATATATATATATATATTATATGGGTATTTTGGTATTGACAAATTGTTTGAAGATAAGCGTCGAGAAAGTGAGAGGTTTGGCAGACACGGCAACTCCAGAAAGTCTCCATTCTTTCTTATCCTTTCCCGTCTTTTTAGTAGTGCCACATATTTTCTTTTTCGAATACCAAATGGCAGTGAAACTATATCATTATATTATTATATAGGTGCAGCTTTGGGATCAAGCGGGATAAAATTATGAGGGTGATATTGCGGAATCTGCAGTCTGAACAAATTGTATGCTTTTGTTGTAAGCTTGAAGATCAACCTTAGATCAAAGCACATGGTCTTCTGATATATTCAGTTCCAGCACATGTATGTTATTGTTTTGCACTAACATTTTTTAACGTATGTAGGCGTTCATTGTTTTTCATTCTTGACTTTGTAACATCATGGTTCTCCATACTCGTTTGCAGTTTCTTTGCAATAATAATGATCTCAATCCTGACATTTAAAAATCCAAGCATATATCAGATAGTCATAAATAAATAGAAGACTTTAGTTGAGTATCAAGAAAGGGAACGAAACTCCGGTTTCCTCAATGCCCACCAGTACCGCACATTCTCTAAAAGTAGCGAGGGTAAAATAACCCCATATCACACTCCAGTTATGGACCACGTAGATTCTCAATCATACAGATCGAAGTACTTTGGAAAGAAACATAATATCATATAGGAGAGGAACAGTTGTGATGGTGATTAATTAGCAGGGCAGTTTCTTGCTGCTAAGACAAACTTATGGTTGGTTTTCAGCCACCAAGCAGCTAACCCTAGAATGCCATTTGTGGCTCTTTCGAATATCCACGTTTTCCTATCCTAGCCGAAAGTGGTAGAAGATCGGATCAGAACCGAACATGCTAGAGACCGAAACCCACTTTACCAGAAACTGGCATCGCCAGTGTTACGGTTTCAACTGAATTTTATTTCCATTTAAAAACAACAAACGAAAAGACGAGCAACCCAAATCGTCCATGACACAAGATGCTTATCAATTATCATGGTTGTTGGTGCAAGTGGCTTGACCCTTTTTTGACAGAAAAGCACAGACATGCTATAAGGAATAAACAATCATGTAAGCTCTCCCCTCATCTCCCACTCCGAAAAGGGAAAGTTTACTGTACAATTATTTCTCAATTCCATTAAGGGAAATGTTTTCCTACATAGTTCCTAGTATCCACTTCTTGAAATCATTGGAAACAAAAGATCCAATTACAATAAGCTGGATAAAATGGTGATATTCATGTGAAGGTGATTAATATATATTTGATGTTTTGATTTTACTGTTAACACCAACACAGTTTAAGCTTATTTTTAATGGTAATACTTCTATAAAACTGATTTGCTAAGATAATAATGATTGGTAATATATGCATAAACTGAGTCAAAACTACTGAAAACATACAATCACGCGGGCACCTCGTATTAATAACCTTCCTTTCAGCCGTTGATATACCAATAACTTAATTTGATTGTGGGTTAACTGCATGAGTTGCACTTTGTATCATTGCGTTGTATGGTACGCGTGCATGATGATAGTGGAAAGAATCCATAATAAATTTTTAAACTCAGTTTTGATTGATCTCTTTTGTCGATTCTACTTAGCATTATACTACTCAAAATGGAATGTGAGTAAGGCATTACGTCGCACAAACCATGCATAGGTGTAATTGGTTAGCGCACTTGTCAATGATTCTTCACATCATTTTAACCCCTTAAATTAATGTAAAGCATATATACTTTAGGTTGCTTTAACGCCGTATAAGATCTTTGCGTGCCTTGTGTTCATGAGGCTCTGTTGGTCCACAGTTGAATGATCCATTATAAACATTTCTTTCTCTATTTTTTCCTTTAACTTTTCCAAAGTTAAGGGACCAGCCATTATGGTTGGTTGTCATATACATTTATTGCTTTCAGGCGATTAATTGACTGCAGAATGGAAACTTTAGGTGTTAAAATACAAAATAAGAAGAAGAAGATTATGAGCGTTGTAGGGGGTTTGTTTACTTATTACATTTTTTATCGAAGAAGAAACTTCTAGCCCTCTTATCACATTGAACTACTAAAATTCAGTTATAACACTACATTTTGGCACTAAATTTTGCAAGTTATACATACTACGCATTAGCACTCCTTTGAACAAAATTTTTGCACTACATTTTGCAAGCATCTTCGACTCTTGGTTTTAGTCATAAGTATGAGGTTATCTTATGTAAGAAGATTGTGAGACTTCAAAATTTTAACTTTATGATTATGATACCTTAATGGAATTTAATATAATGAAAGATTGTATAGTATTTAGAAGGTGTCATTAATTATAGTGGTAACACTTAATTGATAAAGAAGCTTGCTTGTTTATTTTATTTTTACCATTGAATATTATTTAGCATTTTAATTATAGTTTTTAATAATTAATATTCTTTAAGAGGTAATGGAAAGATAAGAGAATTATGTACAACTTTTAAGGAGAAACTTAGATCTAGTTGGACCTCTTCAAGTCTATTTTGAAAAATGTAGACTAACAACTTTTGTTGACAATTTTAATTTTCAAAAAGAAAAAACTTTTGTCGACAATTTTAGGTATTTTAAGCGACATGTGGTAAGGAGAGGAGAATAGCGGTAAGAAAGGATCATTAGAGGCAACAATTTCTAAGGAGAAAAGTAGTGATTATGGAGGACTTTTATGACTCTAGCAAGTTTTTTTTAAGTACTTAGATTATTATTTTAAAAATAAAGTTTAAAAAATTTTGTACAAAAATTGGAAATATATTTTAATTATGGTATTAATCTATTGATTATGTGTTTTCATTATTTTATTGCATATTATTTAATTATTTGCGTATCTTAATTTTCGATTTTAGTCAAAATTGTAAAAATACTCCATATTAGAATAATGGACGAATTAGGTTTTTGTTAAATGAAGTTTTAGGGATAATTGAATATGTTTATATATGTGAAATTAAGTGAATAATTATTTATAAGGGACAATCACAGTTTATTCTTCTGTGATTTTGGACTCTTTTCATTTTATTACTTTTATTTTAAAAACTATAATTTTCTTTCCTATATTATTGTAGCTAGTATGCAAGTCTTTCCTTTACATTTTTTTTTTGTTTTTGACTCATTCACTGTCATATTAAAACTTAGAAATTCTAATACTTTGTCATTTTGACTGAAAAATAGATGGAAAAGTGACAAAATATGACAAAGGAGTTATGTGACAGTTGAACAAATATCACAGAGTGATAAATAATAATTTTCCAAAAAAAAGAATTGAAGTAAGGCAAAAGGTCAAACAATAAGGGCTCTTGTATTAATTATAAAAAATATATCAAGCATTAGTCAATTTTACACTTATAGCTTAAATTTTAAAAAGTGACAATTAAATACTTAATCTACCCTGACATTAGTGTTTTTATTAACGTTACCGACGTGGAAAGCCATGTAATACATAAATTTAAACACGATTGATAACAACTGGATTTAATTATATGTTGGAGTTAATTAAACTAATTAAGTGAATCCTTAATTTAAAAAGTTAAAAGAAAAGAATAAAAATTCAGAGTTTTGCAAATTTTCTTACTCATTTTCTTCTAAGTAACATCTTTTCTTGGTTGTCTCACATTTAAATGCCATTTCTTATTTAATATCAAGTGTCCATCAGTAATGTCATGAAATCCATGTCCTTATAGGAGTATGAAAGACATGCAAAGAAGAGAATTAGAGGGAGAGATTATAGTTAGTGAGTGAGAGACACATAGTTAATGTTCTTACACTTAACATGTTAAACACTTAGATTTATGGAAGTGAAGAGGATGCTTGGTCTTGATGGGCACTGCTGTTTCAACTTCATTTTTCCATTTATGTCTCAGATTGATAAAGTTAGAGGTGGGGGTGAGAAGGGAATAAAGTGAAGATTCTTAGTTGGGTTTTTGTTTAATCTAATTTGTTGATTGGATTTTAGTTAAAGGTGAGGTAGGTTAAACTTGAATTGAGGTTTATAGTTATGGAATGAGTGATAACGAAGATGCTATAATGGTGAAATTTGATAAGGATATCTATTCTTAATCTCCTTTATATGATACTTGATAAGGATCTCATCTGACAACTATCAATATCTGCTATAATCTTTGTTTGCTGTAATCTTTTATAACTGTTTATACTTATCTCTATAGATTGTAACTATATATATACTATACATAGGTCTGCTGTAAATAACAATCTCTTTATAGTTTATATGGTTCTTATATGGTATCATAGAATAGGTAAAGACCAATAGCTCTCCTGTTCTCTTTTTTTTTTTCACCATGTCAACAACTCCACACAAAACAATTGTTTCTTCTAGTGCATCTCAACTCTCAATGTCCTCTTTACCAAATGTTGTTACCCAATTGCCTATCAAATTCAACTTCACGAATTATTTGTTGTGGCAAGCTCAATTTATGCCTTTACTTCACAGCTATGACTTGGCAAAACATGTCGATGGGACTACAATAGCTCTTTCACGTACCCTTGACAATGATCTGCCCAGTCCTGATTTTTTATCTTGGTTTCAATGGGACCAGCTTGTCCTTAGCTGGATTATTGCATCTATTTAAGAAAATTTCATTCCAAAAGTTATTGGTGCTTCAACTGCACGACAAGCATGGCAAAAACTGTCTTCTACTTATGCATCTGGTTCTAAAGCACAAATTAGAACCATTAAGTCTAATTTTTATAGGCTAAAAAAGGACAACACAGAGACTATTGCTACTTATACTCAACGTGCCAAGGCAATGTACGACCAGCTAGTTGCATTACAAAGTCCTGTCTCTGAGGGTGATCTTGTTCAGGTTATCACAAATGGCCTTGGCCCTATCTATCGTCCATTTGTTCGGTCTCTTGAAAACAGACTTGATGTTGTTTCATTTGATGATCTATATCGACACCTCCTAAGTGAAGAGGCTTCACTTGCCGTTGATTCATCTATTTTTGATATTGTAACAACAACACTTCTTGCATTTAGTACTTCTAAAGGGGCACATACTTGCCATGGTGGTCGTGGTGACCGCTGATCTTGTGGTGGCACTTGTAACAATTTCACTCCTTGCTCATCAACTGATTATAGTCATCTGACCTATCATGACTTGTCATAATTGCAATGGTCTTGATCACATTGCTCCTCAATGCCCTTCACCAAAATTCCAACGTAATACTAACAATTTACAACCTAAGCCTTCTACCAACCTAGCTACCTTTACATCCCAATCAAATACTTGTTGGATCTTGGACACAGGCGCCACTCATCACCTCACTCCTGATCTAGAAAATTTAACTATTTACAATCCTTACACTAGTGGTGATGAGATCAAGATTGGAAATAGTAAAACACTTCCAATTACTCATATTGGTAGCTCTCTTTGTCAAAATGACTCATTATGCAAAGGATTCAATCTTCATTTGGCTTTAATCAGTTATCATCTAGCATTTCAAAGTCGTCGTTTTCATTGATGAACCAACTTGATATCCCACATTTAAGTCAAGCTCACATAAGTGCTAGGTATTTTGGTTAGAATTACGATGTTATAATAGGTAAAAGAACAGGGATGCCACCGTCACACCCTAACTAGATCCCACCCATTTTGCTGTATTCTTAGATCTTAGTACCTAAGCCGGTGTATCAACAAATGGGTCACATAATTTCTGCCCAGGATCGATTAATTTGTGGTCTTTGTTGCAACATTCAACTTTCTTCTCTCTTGACTCATTGCCTCCTTTAAGATCAACAACTTTCAGGGATTCTTCTTCATCTACTACTTCGGAGTCCATGTCCATTGATGCGTATATGGAGGATAGAGACGCAAGTTCTCAAACTAAGTCTAAAGTGTAAAATTAATTCCAGCTATTATCAAACACGTTTAAATTTATTTATTACATCTCTTTTCGCGTCAACAACGTTAACTGAAATAGTAATGAGCTAAATCTAAAAATTTGAAAATTTGAATATTTAATTGTCATAGTTTAAAGTTTGAGCTATAATTGCAAATTGAGTAAACTTTGAGACTTTTTTTGTAGTTTACCCATGTATTTAACCCTATTTATAATTTTGAAATGCTTGTATTGAACGATTTGTAAGTGTTATGGAGATACTTTATAATTATTTGGATATTGTGTATAGTTCAAGTTTTGGTGTTAGAGTTTGTGGATTAGTGAGTGTTTCAGGGAGACACTTTATAATTATTTGAATATTGTGTATAGATAAAGTTTTGGTATTAGAGTTTGTGCATTATGATGATTTAGTTGTGATATTTGATGTACCTTGCAAACTCTGTGAAGGCATTTTGCCGCATTTGAGATCTGTGAGGAGTGGTGATAGGTAGTGACGGAGCCAAGGACGGAGATATGGGGAGCCCAAATAAAATATAAATTTCACAAAAATGTTTATATCAAAATTAAATAAAAAACAAGGTTTTATTAAGAATATAAAATAGCTAAAATTACAATGATCTTTGCCTACTTTTCATAGATTGAAATCTTTTCATAATAATATCATTGTCAATATTTCCAAATACATCTCTTTCAATGTAACACACTAAATAATCATTCAATAGGTCATCTCCAATTTTATTACGAAGTGAATTCTTGATAATTTTCATTGTAGAGAAAGCCCTTTCTACTGTGGCTGTAGCAACTGGTAAAAGTAATGACAATTTGACTAACAAATAAACCAAAGGGAATACATGATGCTTTCTTAACATTCTGATTTAAACCACATGATGACTGAATAGTCGGTCTTAATTTTTTAAAATATTTTTCCATAACTACAAAATAAAAAAATTAATTAGAACCAATATTTACGAATTCTATAAAATTTATTTTTTTCCATTAAACATTAATCAATCCGCGTAATCACTTTTCTATTTAACAACAAAATGCAATTTTTTTCCATAAAAACTAATCAATCTGTTGTCCGCATTATCACTTTTGTATTTGTCTTACCCTTTTCAATCGTCAGTCGTCACCCTATGAACCATCCAAAAGCTGATTGTCTATAATCCACTGAAGAGCAGATGGGAGCTGACGACAAGGATTTCTATTAAGATCTTCCAGAAGAGCAACCCTATGATAGGGTTTTAATATATTATATATATTATAGATGACGGCAACAAAGAGTAACCTCTGATAAGGTTTTAATATATTATATATATTATAGATGACGATAACGTTGCTCTTCTAGGATTTTAAATTATAAAGAATTATTAAGATAATAATTTCATATATAGTAGTTGTAACTTTACAGATAACGACAACCTTATTTTTACAACAACTTATAGGATTTTGATATATTATATTATATTATATTAAAAATAAAAAATTATTTAATTTTTAAAAAACTTAGACTGGGCTCCACATGTCTCCGTCCATGCCACAAACTAGAGATTTATTGATAAACTATATTTAAATTTTTTCTGCCAATATTAAATAATTAATGTTTCTTAATTTTTTATAAAAAATCCAGTAATTTCATCCAATATCTAATTTAAATAACACGAGATTTTAAACATGTGATGCTTTTAAAACTCAAATAGAATTACTGTTAAAAATTTAAAGCATTGTAAATAATCTTATAATATAACTTCAGTGAAAAACAATATTAAGCTTTAACGACAAAAATATCAGCTTTTTTTAATGGAGGAACTCACAGTTACTATTATTTGGATAGGTACTAAAATTTTAGATTGACGCAATAACCTACAAATTATATCAACTATGTACTCCGCACTAAACAAGCCCTGTACCAAGGGCTCGATCGAAATAGTGTAGATAGGGAGATTTGAATACAGGACCTTTTAGCCCCCTATCCCTCACTTCACCAACTCGACCACCCCATAGGGACAAAAGAAAAATCATTATGCCTTTTATTATTTATAATATATTCACAAATAACTAATAAAACTTATTAATCATATTAATATAAATTTTAATAACAAACTATTACAATTTTTCTTTTTATAAATAAGTCATTAAAATAACATTACTTTAATCTTGATATTATAAATTTTAATATGAGTAAAATGTAGAGCCTATTAACAAGAATTATGCTTGAGTCAATTATTGCCAAAATGACTAGAACTAGTTATTTGGATAGTTGACCCTTACCACTTATAAACTCTTTAACATTTCCATGTTTAGTCAGTATAGGATATTCTACACTCGTTAATTAGCATATTGACTCAAAAATTTAAAAAGAATAGTATATCATACCAAATTGCAATTTCAAATTGTATTGGATAGTTTTAAATTGAATTAATCCATACAATAAATAGTGATAAATAATATTGAACGTGAAGCTTCAATAGCAGAACCAACCAAATTCCATCCAAGAAAATACTCAAAGAATAATATTAATAATAGAACTTAATAACATCATTTAAATATTAATGTTGTAATTGGATATATAAATATATATTTTTTACAGGTAAATTTTAGAAATAATTTTCATTACAAAGATATAAAATGCTTCCATTTTTAGAGAAAAAAAACACCACATTTATTATCATATCGAAGAACAGAAAGATATGCGTCTCTACAACCACGAAGATGAAGCTTCCGGAACCTTTGAAGACTCAGAAACTCAAGGCTTATGCATACGATCAGATGTAGACTTTGGTTTTGATCGTAGAGGTTTTTCTTAAGTTGTTTGAGGATCTATATACTCTCTAATCAAAGGATAATTGAATTTGAATACCTTTGAATAGTCAGCTTCTTCTGGATACTTTTGATACATAGGAGATGGATATGATGGCTGTGTATTTGGAAAATCCGAAGAGGATGAGCCATCTCAATCCATCGTCTTAGATTGAGCTATATGCCTATCAGCTTCCATTTGTTGTACAATCCCTTGTATCTTTCAAACTTTGAAGTCGAAATCTGGTCACATATAATGGGCAGAGATGTATTGTTGAAGTTCAACATCAAGTTGTTGAATATGAGGTTTGTAAGACTGATACATAGTTTGTATCTGTTCTGAAACAGAATTGACTTTCTTATGAGTAACAATGTTTTGTTGAGTAATTCCATCCAGCTTGGAATCAATCTTTCTCAGAACTTTGTTTTGTGCTACTGTGTTAGATGTTTTTCAGTTAAACACTTCATTAAATGGATTTGATGCAAGTGTTCCTTGTGAAGTAATTCTTGACGCTCTGATATAAGGGTTATAGACAACCTGTTGTGTCTTATCAGTACTCCTGGATAATTGAGGAAAGCCATCCTCGTATAGTCTTGCCATCATACAGGGTATAGGAGTAGGAGTCAAAACAGGAATTGCTGGCTTAGATCTGCTAGATTCATCAATAGAGCTATATGTAGACGACCTGAGCATCTATCTAAAAGACTTGGGTCTGGATCTTTTTATCATTAATAGACCATTTGGATCGTCTTAATCTGGATCACCTATAAGAGGATGATAGTCACGAGAAGGTAAGCATCGAGATTTGGGATTTTGCTTCTTCTTCCTTCTCTGTTGATATCTTGGATCATCATCATCACTGTCTGACTCAGGGTTGAAACAGATCTCACAATCTGGTTCGTACATGGATGAGTCGACATCCTATACAAAGTATCCACGATGATGACTGGAATATACTTGGTGATGCTGTCGCCTGCAACCAAATATAAAAGAAATCACTTCCGTTAAAACAAATTAATGCAGTAGCGGTAAGCGGATATCGTTCCCACGAGGAATCTCTAACGGTAAAGTTAGCTAGTTCAAACGAAAATAAAATGGGGGTTTTGTCGCGGCAATAAAAATAAAAATCAAAGGAAATTGCAAATTAAAATAATTAAGTTGACAAGAAAATTAATTAAGCATAATTAAATTGAAATCAAAAGAAATAATAACATAAACAAAATCCATAACTAGTCTTTATTGAAACTAATAAAAATAACAATTGAAATTGCAAAAATTGAAAACAAGATAACCAGAAATTAGACAATTTTTAAATCCCTAATTGAAATCTATGCAGAAATTGAAAACAGAAAATTAAATTAACTAAAACCCTATTCTATGCAACTAAACTAATTGGAATTGTAAAAGAATTAAATCACAAAACAAAAAGAGAAGTCATGATGCAGTAGCAAAGATGTGCGTCGATGGTCTGTTGGAGACTCAAGACGTGGACCAAAGGATGAGTGCATCGATCTGTTGAAAGCTGGAAAGAAGGAATCAACTTGAGGCAGCTAATCAAGAGAGGAGACTGACGAAGTCAATGAAGAGAATAAGAAAACGATGATTACGGCAGTTGCTGGGAAAATAGAGAAAATATGATGATGTGGAAAAGCAATAAGAGAAGTGCGGCAATTCAAGAACTAGAGGATGAGAACGTGATGGTGCTGGACAATAAAGGAAAATCAAGAATAAAAGAACCAGATGCAGCCAAGGGAAGATGGGACGTGCGATGATGTCACTGGGCAAAATTAAAACATGCACAGGGAAGAAATAAAGAGTTGCGGCAATTTGTATGCGACGATGGCTTGTAAAAATTGAAGAAAACGTAGACTAAAAAGAAAGAAGGGTGCGGCACTCTGGAAAATCAAGAATAAAAATCGAACCTAACCTAAAACCTAATCTAATGCTAAGCTAATCTATGACAGCCCCCTAATACATGTATATATATGTGCGGCAACTCCCAGCATCATCTTTCAATTGAATCTCTTCTTTATCTTGATTTGACTTGATCCAAATTGATTGGTCTTTTAATTTTGGTGGGAAATATCTTGAAAAGAAGTCTAGCAGATCTTGGATGGTTGTGTTCTAGTTGGAGACAAATTCTGAAATTTTGCAGATGTGGAATTCTGTCATTCTTTTGCGTCTTTTTGGTCCTTTTTCGTCCTTAGGGTGTTGAAAACCATCTGTAAACAATTATAGAACAATTTTATTAATTTCGGATAATAATTTCAACACCTTAAAATTAATTATGCCCAAAATATATGTAATTAAATTGACTTATCAATACTGAATCTCCGTTAGATTTGAAATAATGAATAAGAGGATCGTCTTTACCTTCCGTATGAGAATATATGGGCTGGATCTTAAGGCTTGTTGCCCTAGATGATATAATAGGTTGTTCAGTAAGCTGGATCATCAAGATTGCTCCTGATGTTGAAGGACCAGGCGTGTCATCGCTGGGCCGTGCATAGATGGATTTTCCTAAGCCATCTCTCAGTGTCTTCAGAATCGAAGGAGTAGTTGTATGTAAAGAGTGTTGATGAGACGCATGGAATACCTTTTGGTAGTTGATAATCCATTCTGTTGGCATCAACTTTTCAAGCTCTTATGAAGTTAACTGCTTTGGGATCTGGATGATAGTAGTCTGATCATTGCATCGATCAGCAACCATGTAGAGTGCATCTGAAGTAGAGTTTGAAAGTTTAAGTCCAAAGCATGATTCTGTAGACGATAAATCATCTGGTGATGTAGAGTAGCTATGATGGTTGTAGGATCTTGATCTGCTCCAGTGAAACTGGATCTGAACTTGTAGATGAACAGAAAAAGTGGGATCATCCAACCTGATGTTGAAATCAGGTGCTATGGTCAAGATGATGCTTTCGTTGTTGAAAGTAGTCAGTAAGGTACCAATAAGGGCATTTTGGTACGTTATATAAGTAGTGTCAAGAAGGGATATCCTGGCAGTCGCAGGAATACCTTTTCTTCCATGGAGTGTAAGAACAATTCCTATAACTCCAACATGTAAATGTGTATGGTTGTGCTCTCTCCATAAGGCTATAAGCTCCTTAGGGATTTCAAGCTTTACATATTGTTTGCAGTTGTAGATCTGAGATCACACTGTTCTAATCTGGAACTTTGGATGATTTCTTTCACACGAGGTCTAGTAATAGATAACACACTACGAATACTTCTCGTCTAAAAACCGTCACGAGAATAGATACTATACAGATTTAACAATGGTAAAGAAGACCCACACACATAATTTTTTGCAAGCACATGAGTAATTTTTACTAAATTTTCAATTTTGTTTGATAAAACACGCTTTACACTAGAAGGCAAACTAGACAAAGACAAACTTGACGATAAATTAACTGGATCTGAAGAAGTTTCCATAATTCTTATGCAACTCTCTTCTTGCTCAATTCCTAATTTGAATCAATTTTACCCGCCTGACAAAGATGCGAAGGTTGACTAGGTTTCTAGGTAAACCATAAGCAGTAGTGGAAAACCCTCTGTAGCACAAGGCTAACAGGACACAAGGTGATAAACACCAAGGGGTACGTAGAAGAACTGGATGTTCAAAACTTGACCACAAACAAACCAAGGTAAGATGTGGTTAATACTAGCGGATCTGGAAAGTGATTAATCTCTTTAAGAAAGTCTCTCAAAGAGTTTAACACGTTTTCTTTATGGTGTGGCCAATATAAGATGTATGCCATAATTGGACACATTATTACGTATAAAGCAGTCCAGTATGTGATTCTCTGTATGGACGATGAATAATGACAAAGCATTTAGTAATTTGTCGTCTAACAGAAGATGTCTATAGACGATGTTGTTGGATGATGATAGAACATTGATACTTCCATTGATCTAATGGTTGAAACCATTCCAGTAATGTACATAATAATGAACTTCCATTGTTAAGATTACAGAGATGTTGATACAGTCGAAGAGGTGAAACTGTAAATGCAAAAGCATAAAAGGCAGAAAGTACCCAAAGGTACCATATGTGTTTTCAGATAAAGGATCTTGAAGAAGACTCACATTAAGGTAAGGTGCATTGATGTTGAGCATAACAGGATTTCCAAGGGAATTATGTTCATGTAAGAATAAGTGCAGGTAATAGAATAAAATACTACGAGCAAGTGAGGCAACTTCAGAAAGATTAGTAGAACCAGTAGCAATAGGAGGAAAAGACTTCTTAGTAAAAGCAACAAGAGGTGGACAAGCCATATTTTTGGGTTTTTTTTATGAAAAATTTATTGAGAATTAAAAAACTCAATGAAGTTAGTAGGTCGAGGAGAATAAGGATACTTATAAGGAGAGAAAGTATATGGTGGCCATAGTGGATGTTGTCAAAGATGTGTAGATAAAGCTGTTGTATCTACAGCGGTATGACCAACATCTGTTTGAGAGAGAGATAGTTTATAGTCAAAAATATTTTGACAAATTTGCTTAAGGTGCTTGACAATTGTAGTCTGTTCTTTTCTTCATTGTGGTAGATTCTTATGTAAGAGCTTCAATAAGCAAGATGTGGTATGAAATCTCTGATGTAATTAACAATCCCAAGAAATTGTTGAATTTGTTTCACAGTGAGATGTTCCTTTGGAAATTGCAACAATTCTTTTGCAGTATGTAGACCTGGCTGATAGAATCCATCCTTGAATTGCATACCCAGAAATTCAACTTCCATTCTACCAATAGTGCTTTTTGAGGCCGAAAGCATGATCCCATACTGTTACGTAAGATCCAAAAATCTGTTGAAAAGGGCTTGATGTTCCTCGTGGGTCTTTGAGAACAGTAGAATGTTATCAATATAGATCAAGGCACTTTTGAGGATAGGCTCATAGATTTTTGTAATGGACTTTTGAAACAATGATGGTGTAACTTTGAGTCTAAAGGGCATCACAGTCCATTGGTACTGAGCATTGGGAATGCAAAATGCAGTCTCATAAAGTTCTTCAGGGTGAATACCCAATTGCAAAAAACCTACTTTAAGATCAAACTTTGAGAATATAACAGCGTCCTTGAGAAATAGTATGTTGGGCCCCGATACCGGAACCCAACCCTTCTTGCGAAAACATAAAACCTCAAGCATGGCGAAGACTTCGAAGGGTTCTTTCATTGAACCCATATAGGTCCTGACTAATTTAAAATCATTAATATCACAATAA
>JANZLX010000008.1:26858512-26869363 GCA_025531955.1 Erythroxylum orinocense | reverse complement strand
CTCCCAAATACTCTGCAATTTTAGTTTCGATTTTATAACACGTACTCTGCAATTTTAGTTTCGATTTTATAACAGGAATAAATTTTTTTATTTTTTCACAAGAATAGATCTCTTTATTAATGTAGCTGACGTGATTGCCTTCAATTATACATGGGATGTCAAGTGACAAGGTAGTTTATATCAGTTATTACTAAAATTAAATTAAATAATATTCAACAAAATGAAAATAAGAGTAATCCTAAACTTAGCTGCTCTTGTTTGCCTAATCTACCTAAAATGGGGACAGGATTCTTTGTCCATTTTATCCTGTCCTTATCTTATCCTATAAATTTCAGTCATTTATTTATGCGAAACTTACGCAAAACTCATATAAATGGATGACTGAGATTCATAAAACAGGATAGGGACAGGATAAAATAGACAAATGATCTTAGCTCCTAACATGTTTGTCACTCCCGTTAGTCGTGCACCATTTGCCCATTGTCTGCACACTGTTCGACAACGTTTGTCGAAGTTGTCTTGTCTCTCTTATTCTACTACGTCAATCTTGTTTATCCCTTACAAACTCCCCAACGATTTTATTCCTACTAAATCTTGTAGGATTCTTTCATTTCTTGTTGAGATTCCATCGCTTTCTTTGTGATTTAATCTATCTCCGATTTTCTGTTATGTTTTGTCAATATTTTGCTTCTTTTCACTTGCCTTGTGTTATTATAACTGATTTGTTGTTTAACAAGTTAGGTTAATGTTGAAAATTGGATTTAATTGATCCCAAAGCTTGAACTTGTGTACTTTGTAATTTGCTGCTACACTATTGGGGTTGGTCAAGGAAGATTGACTTAAACACAATTGGTAAATTTGATATTCATAGTACAAGAATGATCAAGTAGCCATTTTCTTCATTTACCACATAGTTTGTCTTTGCTGCAAAAGTGATCAACTATAGCTTTATTCTACCGTGAACTATAGCTATGTAATTGATGGTATCGGGATGTTTATTTATTAGATACATTTCATCAAGTAATGACAAAGCTGCTTCTACATCATCCTTATTGCATACGACATGATAGCACAACCCTTGTTTATACACTCTTCCATGAATAGTTTTGCCTCATCCATCTTCTCCTCTAGGCAGAGTGACTTGTTTAATAAATTAATTTCAACTAGAGTTGGGAAGAAGCCCTTTTTAGAAGTAGTGGTCACCTATATAATCAATTTCTTTCATTGTCCTTTGGCTTTACATGCTCTTCATTGCTACATCTCGTAATTGCAGCAAGAAATATAAGTAGTATAATATATTATTCTTATGTGATATGGTGTATTAATATATTTATATGATGACATTGTAACATGATTAAAACAAATATGGACAGAAATAAAATATATGTAGCTTCCGTCGCTTCTGCAACTCTGGTATATACTTGACTTAGGAAGAGTGTAAAGGTGTCATTAATAGATTAAAGAATACTATTCGTTTGATAATTTATTAGAAGCTGAAACAAATTCTTAATTTTGTTGAGAGAAGGCATTATGTTTAACAGTAAAAGAATATTAATATGTATTAATATTATTATTATTATTATATGATGTGGTATATTGATTGTATTTCATTTTAATTTATTTCATGATTTATATGTATATTTCAGATTCCTTATATTGATTGCCCCATTTGTAATGAGAAGATCATGTTACATATACTAAATGCTAAGGCTAATACCCATCAACATTTTAATAAATGCATTAATAAAAAAGTACATTTTTCAATTATAGTTTTAATGATGCCAATATTATACAAAATTTTAATAAATATTCAAACTGTAGGTGTTTTGTAGATATTAAGTTTTGGTAAATGAGTTGAATCTTTATTATTATAAAAAATTTTGTTAGATATTTTCTATGCGTTTGGGTACGAGTCTCGACCGTAAGGTTCGTTGTTGCTCACAACAGATAAATACATATACTAACTCATTTAAATAATGTAAATTTGACATAAGTGTAATAATTGTAATTTTATCTTTATTTTGTAGGCCTTATGAGATTACTTATCTTAGACATCTGATATACCTTGCTCTAGTATTGAGGCATTTTTCATATATTTGGTAGTTTTTTTGGAGTTGCATTATTTGAATTTGTATATAAATTATAAAAAGTTGGCCTAAGAATGCAACATTGTAAGTTGATTTGGAAATTAGTTTGTAACAATTAGGAGTTACAAAACAACTACTTTTCGTTTATTTTCTTTAACTATCATTCATCCAAATGTAACTCAATTTATTTCTTAGTAACTTGAACTTATATTTATAACATATCCTCCAATATGGAGTGTAGTTTTCTTGGCTAAGTCAAAGAATACTAAAATCTTTCTTTTCTTAAACTTTGTCAACTTTAAGCTAAAATAAAGAAACATTATGGACCAATAAGCATGATCTCCATAGAAAGAAAAAAACTGGATCATATTTGATTATTGCCTATGACTCACCTTCTCATGCGTTATAAGTTATCTTCATTAAAGGCAAACACAAACACAAGCAATCAAAATAAATACAAGCACAACCCCAATCATAATTTAGTGATAACATGTTTACTGAATCCCAACAAATAAACTATCGAAATAAAATACAAAAAAAGCATAACTCATAATAAAGTTACCGTTACTGTATCGGTAACCAACCATATATATATATAGATATGTTTAGTCAAAGTCAAACACAAAATCAAATAAATACACCTATGAAACAAAACATATAACCAAACCATAACTAATACCAATCTTCAAATTATCAAGCCTACCATAACTAATGCATGCCCAAATTCTCATTCAAATTATAAATGGAGTGTCCTAATTATTCGTCAAATCATAGCAAACATAATGTTCAAATTCATCAACATAACTTCTCTGACTCGACTTCCTCACATAATTCCTCTTCTCCCACACTCTCATCCCTGTACACTTCAGTAACTTCATTAACTTCCTCTTCAACCTCCTTCACACACTCATCCATAACATCAATCTTTATGCATACTTTACCATTCATCGGTTTCTTCAAAGATTTAGACATGTTAAATTTAACCTGCTTATTACCAATTCTCAAAATAAGTTTTCCCTTATGTACATCAACTAATGCCCTACTAGTCTTCATAATGGGCTTACCCAAAATCAATGGATAATTTTTATTAGCTTTAAAATACAACACAACAAAATCAACACAAATAATAAATTTATCTACTCTTACCAACACATCTTCTAGAACTCCATATGGCCTCTTCATGGATTGATCCGCAAGTTGAATTAGCATGGATTTGGCTTGACTTCTCCTAGTCCCAATTTCGTGAAAACAGACAAAAGCATCAAGTTAATACTTGCACCTAAATCACATAAGCATTTACAAAATTCAGAGTCACCAAAACACAAGGAATCGTAAAACTCCTTGGATCTTGTAGTTTTGAAGACATCATGCTTGAAATAATCGAACTACAATTCTCCATCAAAGTGACCATCTGATTGTCCTCCTAAGTGCATTTATGTGACAGTATGTCCTTAAGAAACTTCGCATACTTAGGTATGCACTCCAAAGCTTCCACCAATGACAAGTTGATTTGAAGCTGCTTCAGTTTCTCCAAAAACTTGGAAAACTAAGTGTCCATCTGATGTTGTCTCACCCTTTATGGATACAGAAGTTTAGACTTGTAGGGTGATGGTGGCACATAAGACCTCTCTTCTTCTTTCTCTTTTTAAATCTCCTTGCCTTTTCCCTTTTCTTGGCCACCCTTTTGCACACTTGGTTCCTCCATCTGCTAGCCACTTCGAAGTGTGATAGCTTTGAGTTGTTCCCTTAGGTTGGCCTTAGTATTGCTTGGTAGGCTACCTGCACTTTTAGAGGATAAAGCATTAGCAAGTTGACCTACCTGTATCTCTAAGTTATGGATGAATGAGGCATGGTTCTTCATGATCTGATCAAACTTTCCCTCAATCCTCTTTTGACTTTCTTCTTAGCTCAAAAACATCCTATTTTGGTTCTCTTATTGATTTTTCAGTCTGGACCCCAAATCATCCATCAACTTGTCCATTTTGTTCTCCAAAGATCCAAGTCGGTCTTGTTGAAATCTAGGAGGTCCTGGCGGACTTGCTTGGCCACTTGCATTGTTAGTACTCTAAGAAAAATTTGGGTGGTATTTCCACCCCGAATTATATGTATTAGAATACGTATTGTTACCTCACTGTGGTTGGCCCAAGTAATTTACCTGTTTAGTTCTACTGGCTCCCAACAAGAAACATTCTACTGTGCAATGGTTATTTTGCCCCTCATAACTCAAACTGTGATTGCATAGCTTTAGTTGTAGATGAAGATGCTCCTTGCATGTTGCTCAACTACTTGGTAAGGGAGGTGATCTGTGCCTGTAAAGCTGTAACAGAGTCAATTAGGATCATACCTTTTTGCTCCTTTTGCCCTTGTCTACTCCTCTCGCTTGACCACATATAATTGTTGCTTGCCAACTCTTCAAAAGATCATGAGCTGCATTGATAGTTTTCCTCACCAAAGAACCTCCAACATTTGCATCTATGGTTCCTATTGTGCTTTGATTTACACCATTGTAGAATCTTTACATGAGGAACTCCCTTGGAAGGTTGTGGTGGGGGCAGTTTCTATGTAGTTCTCTAGACCTCTCCCAAGCTTCATATAAAGACTCCCCATCACTTTGTTGAAAATTTGTGATTTCCTTTGTGATCCTTGTTGTCTTGGTCAATGGGAAGTACTTAGCAAGGAATGCTTGGGCTAGTTGTTCCCAAGTAGTAATCTGCCCTGAATTGAGTGAGTTGTACTGTGCTTTTGCCTGATTTCTCAAAGTGAAAGAAAATAGTCACAACCTCACAACATCGTCAGAAATACCATTAAACTGGAAGGTGTCGCATATCTCCAAAAAGTTAGCGAGATGGGCATTGGGATCTTCATTATACAACCCATAAAACTACACACTACTTTGAAGAATGTTGAGGAGTGCCGACTTGATCTCGAAATTGTTAACTTGATTCACTGGCCTCACAACTCCTTAAGGACTGAATCCTGGCCTCATAAAGTCCATTCAGCCCCACCTTATTCTCCTTCCTTCGCCATATTTTTTTGTGTAATGTCTTGGCGCTTTGCTCTTCTCAACTCTTATTCGTGCCTTATAATATCTAATAACTCTTCGTCACAAAATTTAGTAGTCCTTTGCATGTTCCTTGTATTCAAGTACCTACAAAGACATAAGGAAAAGTATTAAAAAAAACTCTTAAATCAGAGTAACCCAAACTAAACAAGATGTTAAACAACCAAACCCTGGCAATGACGCCAAAAACTTGTTGGTTACTAACCAAACTAATAGTTTTATGCTCAAAACTGCAAGTATACAGGTCATAACTTGTAGTAAAAAGCAGATATCGATCCCACAAGGATTGCGCTTAGGCACCACTTAATTCAGGTCGTTCTTTGTTTAAGAAACCAAATTTAATCAAATTTAAATAGATAAGTAAAATAAAGACAAACTAAAGGTAAAAGGAAACAACGCAACCTAAACCAAAATTATAAACTAAAACTTGGAGAAAATCAAGATTAAGAATTAGGACTTGTCATTATCCTTATTTGCTCGCCTCTAGTTAATTGATTCAATTTATGATTGGCCCAAGATTTCCTAAAATTTTAGCTATCCTCTTTCGAGGTGCAACTAAATGTCACTAGATAAATAAATTAGGATTGACTTTGGGATCTCTCAATGTGAAAAGTTTTTCCTAAACATTCAACTAGATATAAAGCTATCCTATAGGCAGTGTATCAATATATTGAAATCTCTTCCTAATAAATCGATAACTTGTTATTTATAGGTATATTAAATGTCAACTCTCGTTGTACATTTAACACAGATTACCAAGCTCACTCTTTCGATTTGTTGTAAGGTTTGAGCTCAATAAATAACACAAACATTTGTATTATTGAATCAACAACTGAAGGTTAACAAATAGTTCAAACAACAAAGGCTAAAAGAATATTTTAGCCAATCATAATGTCATTAACATCCCAACAACCAAACAATCCACGATAAATATGCTAGAAGAGAAAAAAATCGAAATAAGAACTAGACGGGGCGAGCTTCTCCTTTTCTTTGCCCGAATCTGGAAAATCTGGATAACGGAATGCTCTTTGCTCAATTGGGAATGAAAACCTTGATTCTCCACCTATCTCTAAGCTCTCAATTTGTCTTTTAGCTCCTGGAGGCTAGTTTTCACCACTCTCTTCAGCCATAGGGATTTGTCACATTATATATCATACAACCGTAAAAAAAATAATTGAAACCTGTGTGACTCCTCAGGCTAAGCATCCCACGATCGTGGGAATTATCTTTGTGCTTCCCACGATCGTGGGTTAATGTGACAAAAACTTTCTATATAGATTTCCTACTATCATGGAAAACATGCCCTTTCTCACGGTCATAGGTTCTAATTATTTAGTAACTCCACTTCTCTTTTCTTTTTTTGGTCCCTAGCTCAATCACAAAGGTGTTCACCCTCCATTCCTACGCTAAAATGATCAATTCTTACCCTAAACCAACATAAAACACAAAAGAGCAACCATGAAGATCAAACTAAATAAAAACACACAAAACAAGTCCTAAAACACAATAACACAAACCTATAATGTAAGAAACACACGCCAAATACTTAGAAAAACACATACTAATGCATAATTATCAGTTGGATAGGTCGTTTATGAAGATGACCAAGACACAAATCAATGTGAATAAGAGTACTCTTTCCATTGAGTTCGATGGAGAGATAATAAAATTCAATAATTTTGAAGCAATAAAGTACCTTAATTATTTCCAATATATTTTATCATATGGATATTGTGGATTAATTTGTGCAAGATATGTTTAAAGAAGAAAGTGTTGAAGACGAATTAGAGTTTAAAGCTAAATCGAAAATGAACAAGCAAGTTGATGAAACTTGAGAAACATCCTTTTAGAATGTATGCTATTAGGCAAATGTCATTCGGTCTATGTAATGCTCCGGGCACATTCCAAAGATGCGTAATGAGTATATTTTTGGAGTATAGTAAGAATTGCATTGAAGTATTCATAGATGATTTCACTATTTATAGAGATTCATTTGATGATTTTTAAATTGTTTATCTAAGGTTCTCAATAGATGCAATGAAATGAATTTGGTGTTAAATTATGAAAAATATCATTTTATGGTAAATCAAGGCATTATTTTGGGATATGTTATTTCATCCAGGTGCATGGAGGTATAAAGAAAAATTGGATTTAATTGTGAATTTACCTTACCCTACAAATATTAGGAAAGTTTAATTTTCTCTCAGACATGCAGGATTTTACCGTAGGTTCGTTAAAGATTTTTCCAAGATTACCATACCATTATCAAAGTTGTTCCAAAAAGACATTCCATTTGATTTTGGAAAGGACTGTAAGGAAGCTTTTGATAAACTAAGACATTATTAACAAGTACACCTATTATTTAGCCTCCAAAGTGGGAGCTTTTGTTCGAGATCATTTACGATGCTAGCAATTATATAGTGGAGCTATTTTAGGTCAAAGGATTAAGAAACAAAGTCGTGTTATCTTTTATGCTTCGAGAACATTTGAAGTTGCATAGTGCAGTTATTCTAAAAAAAAGCTTTTAGCAATTATTTTTACTTTAGATAAATTTAGATTTTTTTTTACTTTAATGTTATTCTGTACTCTGACCATGCAACATTGAAATATCTTTTGAAAAAGAAGGAGTCTAAATTAAGGCTGATGCAATTAATTCTACTACTTCAAGAGTTTGATTTGGCAATAAAGGATTGAAAAGATGTGAAAATTTAGTACCAGATCATTTGAGTATGTTGGTAAGAGATGAAGATTTTTTACCTATTTCTAAAACTTTTCTTGATGATCAATTGTTCCAAATGAAAGGTATGGTTACATGGTATGTTGACCTTGTTAATTATTTAGTTACTAAAACTTTACCTAATTACATAAGTCTAGGAAGGAAAAGATAAAAAATGAGGCAAAATATTATATTTGGGATAAACCATACTTATGGAAGTTCAACTCTGATCAAATTATAAGGCATTGTATGCCAAAGAATGAACAACATTTTGTCTTAGCTTTTTGTTAAAATTATGCATATGGTGGTCACTTTGGTACCAAACAAACTATTAGAAAAGTTTTAGATAGTGGATTGTATTGGGAAACTTTTTTTTAGAGATGCTTATGTGTTTTGTAAAAGTTATAACATACGTTAAAAGATAAGTACATTATCTCATCAAAATGAAGCCTCAAACCTTAATTCTTATAGTTGAGATGTTTGATGTATAGGATATTGACTTTATGGGGCCTTTTCCTTCATCTTGTGGTTTTTCTTATGTACTTTTGGCTATTGATTACGTTTCTAAGTGGGTGGTAACAAAAGCCACCAAAACTGATGATTCTACAGTTGTTATAGGATTCATAGTGTTTAATAGTTTTAATACTTATGGAATCCCACATGTCATTTTCAGTTATCAAGGAAGTCATTTTTGCAATAAAGACGTGACAGCGCTGTTTAAAAAGTATGGAGTGCATCATCGAGTAGTTATCACCTACCATCCCCAAATAAATGAACAAGTAAAAGTATTGAATAGAAAGGTGAAATCTATTTTAGAAAAGACTGTGAATCCTAGTTGAAAGGATTAGAGTTTACAGCTAGAAGATGCTCTTTTGGCGTACCATACAACTTATAAAACATCGATAGGAATGTATCATTATCAGTTATTTTTTGGTAAAGCTTGTCATTTACCGATGGAGATTGAATATAAAGCTTATTGGGTGATGCAACGTTGTACTATGGATTTAGTTAAATCTAGGGAGAAAAGAAAGTTGCAATTGCAAGAGCTAGAGGAAATAATGTTGGATGCTTACAATAATCCGAAAATCTACAAAGAGAAAACCAAATTGTTCCATGATAATATGATTTTGACGAAGCAATTTAAGGTGGGACAGAAAGTGTTATTATATAATTCTTGACTAAAACTTATGCCAGGTAAGTTACATTTTACATAGCTTGGCCCTTTTGTTGTCTATAATATATTTTCTCATGGTGAAGTGGAAATAAAAAGTTCATAAACTGGAAAGATTTTTAAGGTTAACAGACATATATTGAAACCATTTTATAAGAAGATGACGGTTTCTAATATGGTAAATATTGATTTAGAACTTTCATCATACGAGGAGGTTTAAGAAGAATCAACTCTGTCAGGCATAACGTAGTTAAATAATTGTGATTTTCGGGAGGCAACTTAAAATATGATAGTTTTTATTAATTTTGTTTTAGTTATATATAGTTTGCATTTGATTGTTTGTAAAAAATAAGTTTATTGGCTGAAGGGGGAAAGGGTCTTAAAATTCTAGAATACTAAATGTCATAAGATGTGATCATGTCTTATGTAATTAAGTTGTCTAGAGTAAAGACCTCAAAATTCCATAATACTAAATCTTATAAGGCAAGATCACGCCTTATATGATTTAGCTTTATGGCCTTATGAGATTTAGTTTTTTGGAATGGAATCCTAAATTTCTTATCTTTTTAATTAATTTAAAATTTAAAATATTTAATATTTAAAATAAAGTGTAATAGACACATTAATTCAAATTAAATTAAAAATTAATAATATTATTATTAAATATTTTTTAAAAAAGAGAGAAAAACCTGAATATGTTCTCTTTCAATATGTAACATCCCAGCGGCAATAACATCAACATCTTTTAAGCAACAACCCATCACACAACAACAGATGCACCACACTCAAATAACAACACCATTCAAGCAACGACCCATTGCATAATAGCAATAGTAGATGCACCATACTTCAATATCAACACCACAAACAATGTCCAGCTAACGACTCGACGCATAATACCCACCAAAGATGCTCTAACACTAGTAACACCTAAGTAGTTCCCAATGCACCAACACCCTAGACGTATAGCTTAGACACAGCAGGCCACGCACACCTAAACCATGCACAATAGTAGCAATAGTCACGCACCAGCTCCAACAGCCTAAACCACCTTTACACTCCACCCACTTGTATTGTTACCCCCTTTTTATTAATTACTTTTGTTTTCCTTTTTATTTAATTTTGTTTTCAATATTTTTAAGTGTAGTTTCTGTTTATACTTGTCATTATTATGGGATGTTCTAAAGCTACTGCCAGGACTGTAGCAAAAGGAAAATCACTGATAAATGCAGCTGCACACCATCAATCTACTGTAGGCCTTGAAACCAGTATCAAAAGGAAGCAAGCACAGATAGCGAAAAACACCTTTGTTTTGCCACTAGCTGAGTCAGACTGTGAGGTTGTCTCCCTTTCGATAGCAAAGAGTGAAAACAATGATACACTGCAATTAGATCCTAATCTATTAATGTTGGTAAATAAGTACACTACCTCTCCTTAGAGAATTTGCAAATTAAAGACTAATTTGATGATCTGATTATTGATAAGAGTTGAAATATTTTGTGTTGATTCGTTATCCAATCTTTATTGAATTAACTAGGGAGTTTTATACTACCTGTTGGGACCCGATCCGGAAATCGGATCCCAACCGGAAAAACGAAACGTGGAAATCGAAAAGCGAGAAATCGCTAATCGGAATGCAAATCGAATCATCGGAGCGAAACGAATACTCGGAAAGTTGCGCATCGGAAATACGAATAACAAAGTGGAGAAACTCGAAAAGCAGAATTCGGAATCGAATAAAAACCAAAGCGAACGAAATAATCAAACTGAAACAAACACCGACATCCGTTTCAAACATGAAGCATAGCAAACTCAT
>JANZLX010000008.1:26814727-26844279 GCA_025531955.1 Erythroxylum orinocense | reverse complement strand
AGGAATAGTACCTTATATACCTGAGATTACCGCTAGGTTTAGGTCTTTACGTGAAGCTTTACGTTTGCATGGGAGATCATCTCCTGCGACCGGGCCGTCGACATTTAGGCCTGGGGTTGGGCCTTGTATGGCCGACCGAACCAATATTATTAGGAAAAACTAACTTCCTTAAGTTCATGGGTTCACTTTTTAATTTTGGTAAGATTTTTGGAAGTACTTAATCCTTAAATCAAGAATTGACTTAAGCATTAAAATGCTAATACTAGAGCAACTTGCGATATTATTTTTGTAGAAGCACGACAATAGTTTGAATAGGTTTACACTTGGTACATGATATATGTTGTTGAACATTAAACATATGTTTAAACAATATCAATCTTCTCCATTTGTGGGAATTTGATCAAAAAATCAAGGATGACATACGAATTCATAAAGTTTTGCAATGAGAAGATCGAGGACAATAGGAGCATTCTAGAAGATTGATATGGGTTATATTCGTTAACTTGTAAGAGCAAGTCAGAGGACTGACGCATATAATTCGCCAATAGCAAAAGGCTCCCAGGATAGTGGAAGAGACAATGACATCGCTAAAGCCTGGTAAACTGTCCATAACAAGGTGTTATAATGATCATCATCATTGTCCAAATCTAGAGAATGGTAGAAATGAGATGAACTTCCTACTGTAAGTTCTTAGATGATGGGCAGAAAGACATTGCCACAACTTTTAGTATCTCAAAAGACAGCTCTTTTATCCAAGAGATTATAAGTGAGATGCCTTTATGAAAATTCAAATTAAACTTTGACGAGTATAATGGTATAGCAAACTACACGGATTAGGTGTTGTGCCCAAATAAGTTCTATAAATACTTAGGCTATCCTACTCACAATTATATGAGGTAATTGTAATAATTATCCAGAGTCATCTCCCATGGAGGTGAAATTGGTTCACTTAAATTAATTTTGAACAAAAACAAAATAAATGTATCCCTAAACATTCTATCCCAATTGTTGAGTGAAGGCTTTAAAAGAAAATCACAAATAAGTCTAAAAAGGAAACGATTCAGTTGGAAGCAAAGACAAATATATTAATCGAAATAAAAGACTCTTAACAATTAATTTCACTAATTTAATTTCCTATACATAATTAAGGGAAATGATTGGTTAGTTGTCTTACTAAAATTAACAGTTGGGTTATTAATCAACTTGAATAATAAACTAATCTAACTTTCATATTCAACAAATTATTATCTAAATTAATTATGAAAATCTGACTACTAATTACCACTTAAGTTAATATATTTCTAGTTCTTAACTTAAGCATCCATAGTTTCTCAATTCGTATTAAACTTCTGCTCTTGGTCCTTCATTTAATACTAAAAATGATGCAAGGTTTGGCCATTCTATTTCATCCATTCAACTTAGAAATCACAGAAATAAATAAGACAACAAATCCATAACTCAATCGTGCATAGTCAATAAAAATAGCTACATTAATTCTCAAGAAAAAGAGATCAACCCATCATAGCATAAAGATAGTTCATCATCTCCATACACTTTAGTCCCATGTTAATGTCAATAGAAGTATTAAAGCAACAAAATAGTGAATACTAAATGAACTATGAAAAGATAACAAAGTAACAGTTAGTTAAGTGAACAAAGTAATAAGTTCAGTAATTAAACAAGAAACTAAGCAATAGCCAAAAAATAGAATGAGCAAACAAGGATCGGATGAGGGAGAAAGGTTGGTCTCCTACCCCTCTTAAGCTTTTTGCATTTGCTCTCACTTTCTGCTTCAGCTTGTTCTCACCCAACCAAATGGTTACTCAAGCTCAATGGATTCAGCTTCGACTCTCGCTTTCGGCCTTTGTCCCTAGCGTCCACCTCTCTGCTGTGTTTCTCTCTTCTTTACTGACTCACTATGTTTCTCTTCTCTGTTTCTCTCTTTTTTCTCTCTATCTCTCTGTACCTCCCTAATGTGTATGTCTGAGTGTAGAATGAAGAATGAAGAGTGTAGAATGGAATGAATGATTCGTCTCCTTATGCAATCTTGGTCCTTCATTGTAGTTAGTTGCATGCCCCAGTTTTTCACCTTTCTAAACCTACTTTAAAGGGTTTTCGTGCCCATTGCTTCCTCCATTCTACTCACCTTCTTCGTTAAGGAAGCTCTCCTCTCCTTGATTACCTACACTAGATAGATTAAAAGGGATCTCAACATGCTTATGTATTACCTTAATACTTCTTAGAATATTAACTGCTTGGGCTTGCTCAGGTTGACTAGACAACTCCTCTTTTTGATTGTTGTCCATTTAAGCCACTAGTTGCCCTACTTAGATCTTAATCCTCTTCGCAGATGCCTCAAAAGAATCAAACCTCTTGTTGTTCATTTCTTGATTTTGAGTTGTTACCTGAATAAACACATTCAGGCATTTCTCTAAAGAATGCTTACTTGGTGGGTTTTGAAGTGAGGACTATGCTTGGTAATAATTCGGCCTCTGAAAATTTTGGTATTGTGGTTGAGGCTGAGCTGGTGGATCATTGTTCTTCCATAAAAAAATAGAGTGGTTTCTCCAGCCAAGGTTGTAGGTGTTTGAGTATGAATCATTCGATCATTTGGTTGAAAACCGTTGAGTGAGTTCACTTGTTTTTCCCCATCTATAAAAGGCTCACAAGAATACAATCAAATGTTAGCTACATGACCACAAGTTCCACATATACCACATACCTCTTGATTTGGAAGGTTTTGGGGTAGTTTTGTAATCAACATCTTTAAATTCCTTGTTAACTAAGTTAACTGCAGTTCTTAATTTGAGCTCACTGCATGAACTCCAACTCTTCTTCCCTTTATGCTCTTTGGTTGGGAATTGACCCCCAAGATTTCGAAGATCTCATATGTTTCTTTGGCGATCTTCTCTCCCATAACTCCTCCTGCTGTATTGTCCACTATATACTAACATTGTTATGTCAATCCATCATAAAAGAATTCATTCTGCATGTGGAGCGGAAAATGATGGAATGGATACTAAATAAGTAGGAGTTTGAAGTGTTCCCACACCTTATGGAATGACTCTCCCTCCATCTGAGTGAAGGTAGCTATCTTTGTCCGTAACTCAGAAGTCTTCTGGGGGGAATAGAATTTTCCCATGAACTTGCTGTACACCTCTTCCTATGTAGTCAATGAACTTAGTGAAAGGGTAATCAGCCATGCCTTCGCCTGATCTTTTAATGTGTGTGGGAAGCACCTCGTCCTGAGTTAATCTTGATCTAGGCCATCCAATTGGAATGTCTAGAGAGTGGTATAAAATTCTTGAATAAATTTTAAAATGTCTTTATTGGCAACCCCATATAATGATGGCAACATAATGTAGTGGATACTCTTCAATTCATAGTTCCTAGCTGCCTCTACCAATTGTATGCACGAAGCGGTAGTAACGATTACTGGTCTGCCCTACTCCTTCATCACTGGCTGCCTTTCACTCATCTCTTAATCTTCTGGTTTGGGTCCTTCGAGATTGACTTCAACGTCCCTTGGAGGTCCTCTTATCAGATGTACGTTGTCAATAAAAGGAGCAAGTTCACCTTCCTAAGACCTCCTTTCTTGCATAAACCAAATAAAAATAACTGTGAATTAATAAGAATATTACTAAAATAATTCAATGAAATAACACGACAAAAATGTATGCATGAACAAACAAAACAATCAACAAAACAATTAAAATCACTTCAGCAAACAAAAAAATAAAAATTAATTCAAGTTCAAAACACTAAACACCTCTTTGGTAATAATGCCAAAAAATTGTTGTGCCTAAATAAGTTCTAAAAATACCTAGGCTATCCTACTCACAATTATACAAGGTAGTTATAGTGATTACCAAGGGTCGTCTCCCATAGAGGTGAAATTGGTTCACTTAAATTAATTTTGAACAAAAAAATTGCAATCCTAAACATTCTATCCCGATTGTTGAGTGAAGGTTTTAAAAGAAGATCACAAATTAGTCTGAAAAGTAAACGATTTAATCGGAAGTAAAGACAAATAGATTAATCAAAGTGGAAGACTCTTGAGAATTAACTTCACTAATTTAATCTCCTATGCATGATTAAGGGAATGATTGGTTGGTTGTATTACTAAAATTAACAGTTGGGTTCCAAATCAACTCGAATAATAAACTAATCTAACTTTCGTATTCAACAAGTTATTATCTGAATTAATTATGGAAACTTGACTACTAATTACCACTTAAGTTAATATATTTCTAGTTCTTAACCTAAGCATTCATAGTTTCTCAATTCGTATTAAACTTCTCCTCTCGGTCCTTCATTTAATACTAAAAATGATGCAAAGTTTGGCCATTATATTACATCCATTCAGGTCAGAAACCATATAAATGAATAAGACAACAAATTTATAACTCAATCATGCATAGTCAACGAAAATAGCTACATTAATTTTCAAGAAAAAGAGATCAACCCATTATAGTATAAACACAGTTCATCATCTCCATACACTTTAGTCCCATGTTACTGTAAATAGAAGTATTAAAATAATAAAATAATGAATACTAAATGAACTATGAAAAGATAATAAAATAACAATCAATTAAGCTAGCAAAGTAATAAGTTCAGTAAATAAACAAGAAACTAAGGAATAGGTGAAAAATAGAATGAGCAAACAAGGATCAGATGATGGAGTACAGTTGGTCTTCTACCCCTCTCAAGCTTTTGGCATTAGCTCTAGCATTTTGCTTTAGCTTATTCTTACCCAATCGAATGGTTACTTAAGTTCAATGGATTCAACTTCGACTATCGCTTTCAGCCTCTGTCCCTATCTTCCACCTCTCTACTGTATTTCTCTCTTCTTCACCAACTCATTTTGTTTCTCTTCTCTATTTCTCTCTTCTTTCTCTCTATCTCTATGTGCCTCCCCAGTGTGTCTGTTCGTGTGTAGAATGAAGAATGAAGAGTGTAGAATGGAATGAATGACTCCTCTTCACCGCTGTTGTAATATCCTATCTCCTAAATTATTGAGGGTGAAAGGTTTAGAAGATTAAGTGCATGCATATTTTATTAATCAATTGAAATATTCTAAGCTATTTGGATATGATTTTGATAAATTGCAATTAAATTAGAAATTGATGGATTTAAATTAGTAAATTGGAGTTAATTGTTAAAAATCGGAAGTTTGAGGAGTCAATGTGTAAATTGGCTTAGTAAAATTCCTAAGTGGTAAAATTGGAGACAAGTGGCACTTTATATTTGTGACAAGTGGCACTTTATATTTATGACAAATGGCCTTTTAAATTTGTGACAAATGACACTTTAGACTTGTTACATGTAGAGCTTTAGAATGGTGACATGTGTAGCTTTACAAATGGTGACTTATGTAGCCTTACAATTGGTGACATGTGTAGCCTTACAAGTAATGACATATGGAGGCTTAAATGAGTGACCTATGGAGCCTAAAGTGAGTAACACATGAACTTATAGAATATTAAAATATGGACCAATAGAAGGATAACATATGGACCAATAAAATGTTGGCACATGGACCAATGAAGTAATGACACATGGATTAGTTTGAGCTTCTTTGAACTTTCTAGAGAAAATACATTTAAAAAGCAACATAAGGGAGAGTGAAGGTCTTCCATGAGGTTAGAAGAGGGAGGAAAACAAAACAAGGGAGAAAAGGAAAGAAAAAGGGGAAGAGAAGAGGAGAAGGAAAGAAGTTACCAAGGTAAGTCAAAATTCTGGTTTCAATCTCATCTATTTCTTTCGATCTGTTTTACATATCTTTAAAGCATGAATTTGAAGAAACTCAAAGAACAAAAGTTGAAGAAATGGGTCTTATCTTGACCTTTGTGAAATGGCTTGATAAAATGGTTACTAGAGCTTGAGTTATGCTTGTTTATCTAATACTGCACGTGACAGATCCCTGTGCAGGAACCTTGTATTATTTCTTGATTTTTGAGGACTTTAGAGCCTGAATTGGTCAAAGTATAAAACATGAAAAATGATTATTTATTTCTCATTAATGCTTCTATTAAATGGCTTAGCTAGAATATGTCTTGATAATGATTTATTGTTATTTGAGCTTTGGTTTCCAACCTGTTTCTTACTAGACAACAAAAAAGAATTTGGATGGGGATTGTATTCTAAACGGAGATGATGTTCGTGTAATTTTTAGATATATTGAGACTAATAGAAGTCTAGTTTCATGGGGCACAAGAATCATGGTATTTGTATTTTTGTAAAAAGAGTTATGATTAAAAGACAACAGCTTGTTCATAAAGGAATATTAGGAAGAAAAGGATATAAACATTGCACTTAAAGATTGCATACATATTCTTGCCAATTGTTATTAGTGATCAATGTTCACATGCATGTCTAATAGGCTCTCAGAGCGATTGTAAATACCCAGATATTGTCAGGACATCAAAGAACTAGCTCGTTGAGTGTTTTGTGAGTTAACTTAGATGTTTCTGACTATGATTGATTTGTTTTTGATTAAATTTCAATTATTGAATTGTTATTTATATGATTGTTGTAATTTCAAACATTGTTGGTCAGAGAAGTTTGATATTTCGGGACTGTATATGGAAGTGTTTTTAAATTGAATGTCAATTACTGATTATGTGATTATCCATGAAATGCTTAATTGCTCCAAATTGAATGTGAATTTTGGATAATTAGTTACACTGATGAAAGGAAATGATGTGTGAGATGGTTCATATCATTGCATTTGACATTCATGATGAGTTAATGGGAGTTGTGATCAAAATGACCAACATTCAAACATTCAGGGAGAAATGCTCGTAATCAAGGCCTAAGGCTTGTAATGTGAAATCAAGGCTTAATGCTGGTAATTTTAAATCAAAGGTTAAAGCTCGTATTATGATCAGGGCTAAACTGGCCAACAAAAAATTGTTTGAAACCCGGGGTGTGAATTGGCATATTTGATTACAACTAAAAGAAAGAAGAAATAAAACACATATGCATTTGTATTCGCATTTTTATATATATGATATGTTCTAATTGAGCCAAAATATTGCAATACATCTGGATATCATTGATAATGTGATATGGTGATTAGAACTATTCTATGTGATATGATTGTTGATGTGAAACAATATGTTGCTGGAACTGTCCTCTATGATATGAGTTACATGAGTGGATCGATGATGGTTCACTCACTGAGTTTGCAAACTCATCAAAATTGCAATGATGTTTTCAGGTCCAGGAGAGATCTAGCTAGTCTAGTTGGAGTATAACTTCTGCACTTCGACATGAGTTAGTGGTCGAGACTAGTTGTACTCGCAAATGTCTCTAGTTATTTTGCATCAAGAATAACATTGTAACATTATCTTGTTGATATCATACTTTCTTTATGTCCTTTGAATATTACGCAAATTGTGATATACCGCCGTAGTTGCTATTTAGTGTATGTTTTGGGTATTAAATATAATGCTAAGATTTATGAAATGTTTTGATATATATATATATATGCTAAGATTTATGAAATGTTATATATATATATATATATTTGTTGAGACAATTTAAAAGAAAGTTGAGCTTTCCTTTATGTGGTTTATTTAAATTAAATATGGAAGGTATTTTCGAAAGTAAGGTCAAACTTTGACAATTTGTTAATTAAAATGCCTTCTTGCTATATGATATTATATGTAAGGTGGAAAAATCTTTTTGAATTTTTTTTCTAACTTATAATTTCAGTAGAGTATAGCCTCGAATATCCTCTGATATGCTCGAGAATATACTCTATTGTAGTGGTATGTTACAGCCACGCTTTCCTTTTATTTGTTGTATACTCTTAGGTCTAGCCTTCAACCTCTGCAGCTGCCACGCAATAACTAAAACAATTATGGGAAAATGAAGGGAGGTCACGGTTGTGACTTTTAGGTTACAGTCGTATGTAAGTCACGACCGTGACTTACATATGAACAACCATGCATGTAAGTTACAACCATGACTTACACATGCATGATCGTGTATGTGTAAGTCACAGTTGACTGTGACATGTAAATGCACTGTTGTGCATGTAAATCACGATTGTGACTTGCACATGCATGACTTGTGCATGCATGTCTTATTTAGTTCATGCCACATTCACAAAATAATCCAATTAAGATTCATACAACATCTATACCAATTTCATTTAATCTATATCACATTTGTATCAAAACATAAGGATTTGTAACTAAAATCAAGATATGAAAGCAATTAAAAACAATAGAAACTAGACACAACATTATGCTACTATGTACAAAAGATGATGGATCTACAAGTAGCCTTTGATGTCCTAAATTGCAAGAAATTTTCTTTAATTTTTTTGGAAGTTATGTAAGATTGGTGTTAGACTATTCTAAGGTGGTCAACATCAAACTTTGAACAAATTATATTTGAATTTAATAATCATTTTATTAGCAATAAGAGGAGATCTAGAGACTCCTCTACCCTCTTCGATGTGTTACAAGCACAATGGAAGAATCTTAGCTATTACCCTCAAAGGTTTAGCATGGATATAAGAAAAGTATAGATACTTAAAGTTTGGTATATTAGTCATAATCTTTGATAAGGATATGTATCGCCAACAACCTTTATTGAGATCCCTAATAGAAGACAAGCTCTATACTTTAGAGGACTCATAGCCTCAAATGAAGTAGAATACTCTTTAGAGATGCCTGTTTGTTCTTAAGGGATAAGAAAGCAGAGGAGAAAAATGGAGCATATGAGGTTAGTTTATAGAGAGAGAGAAACTAATGAATCAAGAGAGCACGTAAATATGAAAATATTAGTTAAGAGCACATCCCAAGCATATTGTCAATTATATAAGTAGAAAAGAAATCACAAACACATCAAAACCATTTGTGAGTAATCTTAAAGCCAAATGTTCAAACACGTTTTATTGCTTTCATTATTATAGGTATAAAACAAAATAATGTCAAGATCTACTATAGGTAATATATTTCATTTTTAAAATAGGAGTAATTTGATCAATTTATGGTATATAGTTCTAGGCCTGAAGGTAATGGAAGATGATGGGAAGGATCTAGATATAAAAAAATATGGTAGCAGGCCTAGGGAAGCCATACCTAAGGTAGGGCTTATCAACAATATAGTAGGAGGAGACTTAAAGGTTAACATAACACAACTAAAAAAAATCTACGTGCACTTTTAGAACATCAATCAACATTAAAGATAAAGTAAAGAAGAGAAGGAGATCAACATAGCGTATTAGTTTTAGGGTTAAATTCTTGAGACTCCTTGTGGTTTAACATATAATCAAGCTATCCTTTAACTTCTAAAAATTATCAACAAACCCCCTACAATTTTGATTTTATAACACTCTTCTTCCTTGTTATTATCTTTTATTAAAAAATTTGACTAAGAACTCTAAAATGACTCTATATAGTGCCATGTTTAATACCACATAACAAAAATGATACTATTTTTGAGTTTGTAGTTGGGGTTTTTGATGAAAGTTGAAGGAAGAGGGATGGGTGTCATAAAACCAAAATTATAAGAGGTTATTGATAATTTTGAGAGCCTATGGAATATATTGATAATATGCCAAACAATAGGGAAATATAGTGAATTTTAGATCTATATTTAAGAAAAAGGATACTAAGGTGACTAATCTTAATGATGTTTTGATGATCAACACAACAACCTTAACCATTTATGAAATGAGAAAGATCTTAGGAAGAAATGGAAACATTATTTATATCTTGTTTTACAGAGTGTTTATGCTCTTGGAGTTTGTAAAAACCTAGCTCAATCTTGTGTTAACCCCTTTAGCTAACTTTAAAGGTGGTAAACCTATGCCTCAGGAAAGAGCATGTTGTTGTTAAAGTTTGAAGCTTAATCTAGGTATGTCGTAGACCATCACATATAATATCATCCTATATAGAACTTCTTTGTGTTCCCTTAAAGTTGTTGTTGTCTCTATATCAATTATTATTGAAGTTTCCCACTAATAGTAGTTTCATATATATATATATATATATATATATATAAAGAGTTAAAAGAGACAAGAAAATGCTACATGACATCTTGAAGGTTGAGTTCTATTATTTACAAGATATACTAAGAAGAGTCAGAAAAATAATAAAGAAGAGAACCTTTAAAAGATAATAAAGGTGAATATACGATGAGCTAGTAATAAGAAACTAGTGAATGTAGGAGCTATAATTTAAAGGGAATATATGGAATCATTGTTAAGAGAATATGCAGGCAGATTTGCTTAGCTATACGGGAAATGGATGTATGAGGAATATCTAAAAGGGAATAGATTTTGGGGTATGCAAACAAAGCTTGATACTTCCTGGAGTCTAAACCAAATGTTAAAGCTGAGATATGGTCATGTCAAAGAAATGAAATATCATATTGGTAATGGAGAAAGCACCAAATTTTAGTATGATAACATATCAAATCTTAGTCATCAACTGGATTCTTGGTCTTAGTCCCTCTTGCTTATTCTATCAATCGGAGTTTGAAAGTCAAGACCATCTATTTTTCCCTTGTTTTATACCCACTTCTTATATGAAAGAAATTGCTTGAATGGTGCAATTTCTAGGCTAATCCTAACGTATGGGATCAAGTTATCTACTAGCCTTAGCGAATCAACTACCTTAACATGTCTAATTTCAGCATTTTTAAATTTTGGTTAAGCTCACTACAGCAGATCCATCTATTGGCTACGTTATAATTGGAGACGATTTCTCAACATCGCTAAAAGTAACCTTTTAGCCATAATTTACATATTTGTTGCTATAAGTTAATGATTTTATGACATTTTATTGAAACGTCAGCAAAGGGATCATATTTCATGATGATTATTGACTATCATCGTAATGATAACAAGTTTTAACGCCACTTAAATAATTTTGTCACCACAACGAAATATTTTTACGATGAATAGAAGTATCGTAGCCAAATGTCGAGTAAATCAATGTACTTGGCATTGATTATAGTGAAGTGTCACAAATGGTTCGAACAAATAGCAACTAATATATATATTGGGTCACCAATAATTGCCTTTTTTTGCTACAATTTGCATAATTGTTGCACAAGGCTTATACAAACATAATATTGAGCAACGATAAAAGAAAACCGTCGCAGAATGTATACTTTGTGCAATGATTTATGGCATTTGTTGCTAATATTTGATCATGAGTTTCTTAAGCATTGCAGATGGTGGCACATATGACGACTATTTATGATATTCATAGCAATTGTGCTAGCATTTTGCAATGATTATGAATGTTGTCGCAAAAAGTGAGTGTTAAATATTTTCCATAAATTTTTAGGGAAATATTGATGAATTTTTATATGTGATAATATTGTTAAAATTAATAATATTTGGAAGATATTTTGTTAATGTTAAGTGTACATATTAATCGTAGTTAAGGTTAATTATAATTGATATTTTTATAATCCTAGTTAAGATATCTTTTGTTTTCAATGTTTAAAACATATTGTTGAAAGAGATATAAAAGGTTATTTAAAATATGAAAAAGTAAATATATTTTGGACATTAAAATATTTGTGAACCAAAAAATTTAAATTTAATAGGATACAAATATCATAAATTTAAGTAAACAACTATTCTTAATCATTAATATTTGGTAACACTAAAATAATTATTTATAAAATTTTTGGAAATGGTATCAATATAATATAATGATACATGGTAAGTAGTACAAGATTTTAATTAGAACTTTAACAATTTTTATAGACATAGAACAATAACAATAACAACAACAATAGCATATAGCTTTACCCCTAACTAGTATAAAGGTTGTTTTAAAAATTCTTACAAACAGAAAAATATTTTCAAGCTAATTCCATCAATAAAGAGTTGAAATAATTATTCTTTTGGATTCCAAGTGACTTGAGACTTGATAAAGGTAAATGTAATATCCCGTTACCCATGTTAGGGTTAGAATAGTAAACTATGAGGCATTTATGAGCAATTAAGAAAAATGCATATCATGCATAAGTTAAGTGTGACATGCCCATTTTTGCACATTCATATGATTATACATGCATTCATTGACATTTTCTGGGTATAATTGGACTGAGTTGTGATTTTTGTGGTATTTTTGAGAATTTGAATTTATTTATATTGGAAATATTATTGATTAGTAGAATTGTGATATTTTTTAATTTTGGTGATTTTTAGAAACTACGAATTTTTATGAAAAATAGGAAAAAGGAATCAAAAGAAGATTGGATATAGTTGGATTGTAAAGATAGAATTAATGGAGTTAGTTTCAAAAGAAACTTAGTTAGAGTTAAACTTTAGGAAAAGTGACAAGTGTTAAGTTGTTTTTATAATTTGTCAAAAGTAAGTTTTGATATCTGAGAGTTAAAAGACTAAGTTTTTCCTATCATCACCTTCCCTGAATTTCTTCCCATACACAAAGTTTTCCATCAAACTCCTTTCAAGAGTTAACTTTGCTTTTTCATATCCCTCACCACTTCCCCCACTCATAAGTGTTTCTTCTACCTTAGGAAAAACCAGAAGTTGGTTAGAGTTCACAGTGGGTTACGTGTGCTTACATGGAGTTTAGGGCTTTAGGATAGTTGAAGATTTTGGAATCTTTAACAAGTATTGAGAAAATCTTTTAGAGTTATGGATTTATGAAATAAATTTGATGAATTCACTGTCATCTACATGAACATAGGGTTTACGTGTATATATTCATGATCACTGTGTTAATGGTATGAAAATGAGTTTTGGAGTTTGAAATAGCAATAAAATGGCGTATAAGATTAGTGTAGGAAATGAAAGTATAAATAGGTGACATGCTTTGTTTCTTCACTTTAAATGTATGTTTATATATATGTGCGTATGTGAGTTGATGAAAGGTTTAGAGATGATCAAGAAAATGGTTTTTGAGTTAAACAGTAGTTCAAAAATGATGGTCTGAGATGGGAATGAGTGTATAAATGAAGTTTGAGAAGAAAATAGTGAATGTGATAAAAAGTTGAAATTTACAAAACATGAAGAGTGAGAAAATGAATATCTGAATTTTTGATGATCTTGATAGAGCTTGGTTAATTTTGATTTTTAGAGGTAGTGTGGATTGTGGTGAATGAGTTTAGTGAAGTGAAGTAGATGAGAAATTGAAGTGTTGTTTTGAAAAGTGGAAGTTGTCTGAAAATTATGGGAATGAACAGTGAAAGTTGATTTTTCAATCTGAAATTCGGTGAATTTACTGTACTGATATAGGCTGATTATGAAAAAATATTCTTCATAAAATTTTTAGATCTTTCTTTAATCTTTCCATTGATATAAAGTTTGTGAATTTTGGAGTACTGGATCAAAAGTTATGGAGGTTTGAACTTGATATATTAGTGGAGAAGAAGAAGTGGAATTGCACCGTTGTGCTTTTGGGGCTCAAATTGGATTTGAACCGTCGTCCATAAGCATGAAGGTGACTTTTGAGGATTGTAAAAATGCACCATCATGCATAAGCACGATGGTAACTTTGGTGTTAAATGGGAAAATGCACCGTCGTGCATTTGAGGTTTTCCCTTTTACAGAACACTCTTGCTTCTTTTGACTATAACTTCTTTTCTAGACCTCTAAATAACTTGATTCTTGAACCATTGTATTCATAAGACATTTTTATATCTCTCAAAGAAAATTTCTAACATTATTAATTGATTTGTAAAATGATTGATTAAACGAAAGTGAGAGAATCTATTGGAATGGTATGAACATATGTTGTTTTACTGAACATACTTTGGTGTTTTAATTATATCTAGATTTATAGGATTCTAAATGAGATGATTTTTTATTTTGAGTAAACTAGAGAAATATATCTACAAACCATACAAAAAATTCTAATTTTGATTTAGTCTCTAATATGTTCAATTTCTAGGTGGGAGTTGTACATAGTAAACTGTTTTTGAATAAGAACATTCCGAACATTTTGGAGGTATATCTTCCAAATTACTGAAAGAAATTGAGTGATTTTGGTGTCAATAGAAACTTAAGACATTGGAGTACAACTTTCTAGAAAGAAGTATTGCCTAATTTTGCCATTTACCTTATTAGATTTAGTATGCAAAGTTGACCCCTATGTGTATTAGAAGAAAAAAATCTGAAGTGGTCAATGAAGTTATGAATGGTTTTGACATTGGTTTATTATGGTCCAAATTATAAGTACACATGGTATTAATGAGGGCTTTGATATCTAAATGATTTATTCTTAAGGGTCTCAATAAAGTACCCTGAAATTGTCATTGAACATGCATTGTGCATATTTTGTAAGTATATGTGCATTAGGGAACACTTATACAATTGTGCAAAAGTGTGATATTTTTAAATGTGTTTTGTATGATATAGAGGAACTCATTGGACACTAGTTAGACATTGCTGGATCATCCAGGCAATAGCATTTTGCAGCGTACTGTGAGTCAATCTAGATGATTTCCTAGGATTGATTTATTTTGAATTGATTTGATTTGTGTAAAGTTCCAATCTTACTGAACTGTTTGCAAATTGTTTCTGAATTCTGGACTTGAAGTTCGACAAGTTTATTAGTCAAGCATGTTTTAGAGTGTTTTGATTTGATATGAATCCCTGAATGACTTTGATTCTTAACGAAAGTTGATTAGTAGACTTAGATACGATGAATGTGAAAACATTGTCTGAGCATTTGTATAAGATTGTTATATATGACATATTCAGTATTTGATGCATTTTATAAAATACATGCTCAGATAAAGGCATTGTGACTTGAGTAGCCAGTTTGAAGCACTTCCACGTAGAGCTTTGCTCCGTGATTTCTAATTTTGTACATAGAGCTATGCTCCATGATTCTGTTCTGAATGAGCCCTATGGGCCAGTATTTATATAAGTTTGTGATACTATTGTGATTCTGTTCGGTCATAACAATAAGAACGAGTGTGAGTCTCGTGCAAATAGCATGCATATAAGACTGAAATTCATGATAGATTTGCAAAGTTGTATTGAATGACCTTATGTTATGCCATGTTGTGTGAGTTATGATGTTCAAAATGAATATATGTGGTATATGTGATATGGGTTTGACATAGGGTGAAATCATCAATGATGGTTCACTCATTGAGTTCACAAAACTCATAAAAATTGCAACGTGACTTTTCAGGTACGAGATAGGAGACCTAGTTCCTTAGTCAGGACTTAAGGAATCTTTTGGATAGAAAATGGCTTAAAGGCTTATCAGCTGACACTAGAAGTGCTATAACATTTATTTTGTAGTTTTGTTAAAACTGTAAGAGGTTTTGTGAATATTTGTATGATGGAAACAATGTAAGAATTGTGAAGGAATAAAATCAATGGTTTTAAAATTTAGTGAATTTTGAGTAAGTTAGATGATTCCATATGTAAGTTGGATTTGCTTTTGCTCCAACATATCATTATCACAGGTTATGTTCCTGAAAGTTTAGGTATGTACCCTATGGCAGTGGGATGTTGCAGTAAATGAGTTTCTTATGTCTGGATTCCCAAGAAGGGTCCTTGTATGTTCGAAGGCACCAACTGAAATAGTGAAAGATCTTCCCTCAGGTGTAGGGTTGTTGACACTTTCTTCTAATAACTTCTTCGCTATAGTTAAACTTCTAAAGGATATAGTCAATGAGTCCCTAGATTTAGTATGGAAGACAACTTGACTAGATGAACTACCAGTATGATGCATTTCACCTAAAAACACAATCAGTATAGAACTTAGATTGCTAGTTTAGTGAAACTGTATAACGAACTAAATTTAGAACATATACATACTTGATTGATCAAACATAGTCATTTGAATTGAAAATTTTTCCAAAACAATCGATTTCTGTAATCCACCATTATGACATTGCCCCCGCCTCCATTTCCATCTATGTTCTCTTGAAGATTCAAGGAATTTTAACATAACATATATTATATACAATCTAAAGTTCATATATATAATCGGTTCATAACAAGAAATGAGATCTAGATAATAAGGAAAGTGAGGTAGTTCGGACGATACTAAAAACCTTGAAGAAGAAGATCGACCATAAAAGGCAAACGATTATGAATGTATGAAAAGGGGATTTGTTCTGCATTGTTTTTTTTCTTTAATAGGGACAGTTTTGACACATTCCTCTTACCAGAATAAATTTCCACCATCAGAAAATAGTCACCACGTTAACATTCCTCTATGAATTATGTTAAGAGTTATATTCTACAAAAGTGAATTTAGAATAAGATTCATTATGTTCAATGAAATTTTCGATGATAAGTGAAAGTACTATATTTTAGTACTTATACATCTTCATTGTGCCTAGTGAGATGAAAGTTACCCTTATTAAAATAAAAGTAATCCATTTACCCTTTATATCATATCTAAAATTTAGAATTTAAAGTATATTACACACCATGTTTTTGATGTACATAAATATAGTATTATCTACATAGGGTTATATTGTGTCTAGTTTCTACTGCTTTTCTTTGCCTTCATATCTTGATTTTGGTTACAAATCCTTGTGTTTTTATCCAAATGTGAGATAAATTGAGTGGAAATGGTGTGAATATTGCATGAATATTAATTGGATTATTTTGTCAATTTTGACAAAGGTTGAAGGGAAAGTTGACATAAATTTGCATGAAAGGAAATGAAAATAACAAAGAAAGGTAGTGAATAAATGTATCACCACCGTGGCAAGCTTAGTCACAGTGGTGACTAAGCATGTCACCACTGTGATATGACATGTTAAGTCACGATGGTGACATAACTTACCACCACCATGACCATGACTACATGGGGTGACAATAAGTCACACCCGTGACTGCTATACTCACCCTTGTGACATGTTTCTCCTTTAATTCAGCAACTTATTGCGTGTCATGTACAGGGTGGACAATTTGAAAACCTAGAAATAGAATAAGACTACAAATAAAAAGCTAGAGATGAGGCTGGCAGCAAAACATATATTCTAACATTCTCACATTCCATTATACACATCTTTCACAAAAAGATTCTTTTGGGGACAAAACAAACAGAGAGAAAAAAGGCGGAGTGGCAGAGAAGAGCTTCTTGCTCATTTTGTTTATTATTTATCTATTGTTTTACTGAACTTACTCCTCTGTTAGTTGATGAACTCATACTCTATTTGGTGATAGTTATTTCTGTTATTCATTTAGTTTATTGCTTTAATGCTTCTCTTATTCTAATCCATATAGGATTGAAATATTTAAATATGAAAAACCTTATTATTTCTGTGACAGGCTAATATCTTTTTCTTAAGGATTAATGTAGCTATTTTAGTTAAATATGCATGATTGAGGGACAATGTTGTTATCTTAGAGAAGAAGTTTAATATGGAATGAGAAACTATGGACGCTTAGGTTAAGAATTAGAAATATATTAACTTATTTGGTAAGTATTAGTTAGATTTAACATTCATTTAGATGATAAACTTCTCGAATACGAAAGTTAGATTAGTTTGTTATTTGAATTGGTTTTAGAACCCGATTGGTAATTTTATTAAGACAACTATCCAATCATTTCGCTTTGGTCATGCATAGGAGATTAAATTAGTGAAATTACTTCTCAAGGGTTTTCCAATTTGATTAATCCATTCGTTTTTGCTCATAGTTTATTCCATTTACTTTTCAGTTTAATTTTGTTATTTCCTTTAAAGTCTTCACTCAACAAACTAGGACAGAATGTTCAGGATTGCATCTCCTTTTATTTTTGTTTAAGATTAATTTAAGTGGACCAATTTCACCTCTGTGGGAGACGATCCTGAGTAATCTCTATAACTACCTTGTATACTTATGAATAGGATAGCTTAGGTATTTTTAGAACTTATTTGGGCACGACATGTTATATTACTATTAATACAAAAATTTTTAAAAACTCTTTTAGACCTTTCATCAAATAATTAGCAGGCTTTCTGAAAGAAACGTTAAAGGTCGTAAAAAAAAACTTAACCCATATACAACCAACAAAGGAAGACAAAAAATCATCTTTAAAACACAAACACAAACACAACCCATGAACCATATGTAGAAAAAATAACTCACAATAAACACCTAAATGTATAAGTAAAACAAAGCACAAGAAAGAGGGTTAGAAAATAGAAAAGAAGAACAATACCAACAAAGTTAAGGGTGTTCTTCGATAGTGATGACTAGAACACACGAGACGAGCACAAGAGAGGGGAAAATGGTTATTATACCGTGAATGTAGAGGAATGTTGACGGCTATCACAAAAATGAAGAGAGGTTCATTTTTGTGTTAATAACCTAATACAAAATGACGTCGTTTCTTGTTAAGGTGAACGATGTGGTTTTCGATTTTTTTGGAAGAAATATATTACAATTTTGTTAGTAACACAAAAACCATTGCCAAATAGGAAGACATTGCCATATTCATTGTCACCTTTGTCATACATAATTATATAATATATAATATATATGTTACAGTACATAATTTTTATATAATAATTAGATAATTACTATTACAAATAGAGTAATATATATATTACAAAGTTAAGATACGGAAAAATTTATATATAATGTAATATTTAATAAATCATTATAATAGTTAGGATTAATTAATATCTTTACATTAATAATACATCAAGTTAATTACCATATATGATAATAATAATAACAATTTAATTAGAGATAATTTGCAATATATTAGGAAATGGTAATAAACAATAAATATTACTATAAAATCTTTATAATTTTTTAATATTATTAAAAGGGACTTTAACAACAATGTCATTTCAAAGATTACTACATGATGTTAAATGTTGATTGCATAACTGTAAAAAGAATTTAGTGAATAAATTTGATTGTAATATATACTTTTTATTAATCATTTTAGGAAAATAAAAATTTGTATGAAAAATTGCATCAAACTTCTATACACCATATACTATAGATATTTGGACCAAGAGGTCTGAATAGAATGAGACAACAGAAAGAGTTACTAAGGACTCATTTCTATTCTGGTAGTTTTTAGAGATAATAATAATAATAGCAGCTTAATTAGAAATAATTTGCAATATATTAGAAAATGATAATGAACATTAAATATTAATATCAAATCTTTATTAGAAAATTTTAATAATATTGAAAATGACTTTAACAAGTCATTTCAAAGATTACTACATGATGTTAATGATGCTGGTTACATGATGTTAATGTAAAACAAAGGGATTGGACAAATTTGATTCTAATATATACTTTTTATTAATCATTTTAGCAAAATAAAAAATTATATGAAAAAGGTTTGGTATTAATGAAATTTTTTTAATTTCGTAGGAAAATGTTAGACAATTAGCAACGCTATTTTAGTTTTGTAGGAACATTTTAGGCATTTGGCGATGAATTATATTATCATTTCCAAATGTAGTAGATGATAAAAAGATTTAAGCTGAGACGATGTCATTTATTGGAGATTTGGCAATGAAAATATTATTTGTCATCATTTGTGGGACGACAAACGTTGCCATCCTAGGGTCTGTTTTAGCACAGACGCCCGAAGCCCCTCTCCCTCCCCGCTAATTATTTTGTCCAAGCCTCTCCCTTTACCCGAATTTACCTCCACTTAAACCCCCTTTGTTTGATAATTTTCTTCTCCCCTCTCTGTGACTTTGTGTCCTCCATCATCTCCCTACAGTTTCTCGCCACCTGGTAAGTAGTTTTGTGTTTTTTTTTATTCTTATGTCATTGAAACCAAAAAAGGTATATTATTTGAGTTGGGTTTTTTATTTTGTTGTTGAGTTTTTTGCGTTTTGGGACTAATAATGAACCTTTTATGCTGAATATATGTTAATGTTGGTGAAGAGAGGGAAAAGAGAGAATTGTTTTTATTATTTTGGTTGAAATTTGGCTGACTATAATGTGTTCAAAGAAAGTCCTCAATAATGCATCCCCTCTTGCTCCTCTTGCCTCTCTTGATCTCCTTCATCAATGGCAAAAATACCCAAATCAATAGACATTCTAATTGAGAAACCCACAATACATAATCACCAAATTTGATCATAGAAAGCTTAAACCCATACATTTCTTAAGCTTCACGAATGAAAATCTTTCTAAAAATCCAACAAATCAAACATACTCTTACTTTGATTCTTCACCAAATGAAGAGTTTGTTGGCTCTAATGGAAGCTCTCATCCTCTTCTTCCTTTTTCCTTCTTGAATAAACTTCAAAATCCCTTTTGAAAGCATAGAAAAATCAAAACCTACCTTTTTCTTTCTTCTTTCTCTCCTCTCTTCTCCACTGAACTCTCTCCTTTCTTCTCTCTTTTCTTTGTTTTTTTCTTCTCAATTTCGTTCTTGCTTCTTCCTTAAAAGCAAGCCCACATGTCATATTACAAAATTGCCATTAATGAGTGATCAATGTCCATATTACCCTTACTTACATGCCTTGAAACTTAAATGGCTTAAGTGATCTTCCCAAAAAGCCCTCATACATGTATACTCTTACTACTTAATATAAGCAAACCATATTTTAAAATCCTACCAACATTAAGATGAAAATTAACTCCAAAATAAAATAATTAATTTTGTAAAACCTTAAAATTATTTAAATCATGCTTAACTCTTTCCAAAAAGTCTAGACCTTTCTCTAATAATGTAATTGAAGGAATTTGATAACACTTCCTTCTAGAAAAATATTCCTCATTGTCTCAATTTCATCATATAATATGTACCTGTATCTCTCTAGTTTAATCTAAATCAAGAATCACCTCATTTGAATAACTAGAGCAAAAGTTATGGCTAAAACATCGAAGCATACTCAATGAACATGTTTCAACTAAATTTTCCAGCTTTTAATTTCCAACATATCACATGTAGATCATCTTGTATCTAAACCATCTTTTCTATTTCATTTCAAATTCAAGAATTCTCCTTTTCTCTACACATAAATAATCACCAACAATTTCTCATTTAATAGAAAATTTCGGGGTCCAACATCCTCCACCTTGCTTTAACAAAAATGAAATTATATTGGGTTTCTTCCTTGTATTAATGGATATATGAAATAATTTTGTATTTTTGTCCCCATCCTTGAACCACTGATTCTAAACGTTTTCCTTAATATGGAATTATGTTTCTCCATAGCTTTATAAAAATCTTTCAAAGTTGAATTTTAGTCTTTAATAAGGTAGCATCTATCGGGTTAGAGGTAAACCCCTCTTGGATTCGGGCAAGATAAAGTTTTGAATTAGCAATGCTCTTTTAATTATCCTTGAAACTATTATGAATAAGGATTTTTAGTCCTTTTTGCACCATTCTGAATTTCCTAATACAAACATAAGATTTGTAGTCGTCAAAGATATAAGGTAACCATTTCCTAATAACTACTTCAAAACCCTCTATCTTAACTAGAAAGTTGTTAAAGTGGAAAGAGGCTTTCTTATATTGTACGAAAAGCATATTTTTAATAATTATAAGGTTGTGATCATTGAACATTGGGTTCCCAAATGGGGCTTTGCTCTCGAGGAAAGTTTGTCGTCATTCCTCATTAACGATATATAGAACTTACATTAAATTTTCAAATCAGTTACTTTAATATCATTAACACAAAGAAAAAATGTGCATTGGCTTCCTATTTAATGAAAAGAGTCTATTTTCATTCCTAATACACTCATTCTTCTTTACAATCTCTAACACATGAAAGTCTTAGGCTATGAGAAAGACTTTTATCCTAGTTTTCCTAAACAAGTAATCATTTATATTTTAAAATAGAGCAATATTAATGTATTTGCCCCTTTAGCCTGTTAATGAATCAAATTGTATTATATTAAATACAAATTTGTCTTTTTTAGGGATATAATTTATGTTTTAGAGTGTTAAAAATTGACCAAGCTTGTCATTCTTCTTTGTAGTATATGATTGTCTGTCCATCTAGGTAAGTCATCCAACTAATGTCCACCATATGTTTTGCTTTAATAGTACGTGAGTTTGTGTTTAGGTTTTGTGTGAATGCAAATGATGTGTTGGTTTTACATTGTGGTTTGCAATATTCATAGAAACATAGGATGGTATATAGGTTGGAAACTGGTGATACAACTCCGATGAGGCATATCAGTGAAATATTCCACAAGCATAGGAGCTACAGCGAGAAGTCCCTTTCTTGATTCATATTTTAAATCAACGCCACATTCTTTTGCTTTTGAACTTTGTGATCAAGCTTCAATCAGAAATACTCTAATTATTTTATCATCATTCCTTTGATAGAGTTATTGAAATAGTTTGTTAACCATTTCTCAAACTTGAACGATCCATTTTTCTATCAGTTATGGAGCTTGTTAATTTGCATTCCATATGTATCATAGTTCTTTATCTATTAGGGTGTATAGTTATATGATTGATGATTTCCATCACTTTTTGATTAGACCAAAATTTTAAGTTGATCACTACAAGTTACCTGAAAGAGACCAGATTTAGTTCTTGACTAGATTTCATTAATGATTAGATGATTTTCATAAGACACCATATTGACAACTAGTAATTGTCAATGAAATAAATTCAAAACATGAAATTGATATATAATCCCACATCTTTAGCCCTTTCAAAAGTCAAAATATGAAATTAGGCTTTTATATCATCTTGGGCCAAAAGATAGTTAATTAGTCTTGATATTGCCTTACATCTTCAACAATAGCCACATTGTCTTGAATGTCCATGATCACCATTTTGTTAATAACTTCAACCAGAAATACTCTAATTAGTAGTAACTTTTATTGTCATATAAAATTGATATGAATTTAATGGATTATAAACTCATTGGATGGTATGTAGGTTAGAAACTGGTGATGCAGCTCTGATGAGGCCTATCAATGAAAAATTCCACGTGCCTAGGAGTGACAGTGAGAAGACTCTTTCTCGATTCACAAGTGTAAACAATGCCATGTACCTTAGTGTTTCTTTGCTTTCAAACTTTGTGAATGAAATTTAATCATAAAGACTTTAATTAGTAGTAACTTTTATTGTCACGTAAAATTAAACGAGGATTGCATTTAATAATTCAGTTATCTTCTTTTTATTGTATAGTTGTATGGATAAAAGTTGGATGTCTCATCGAAAATGGTACACTGAATACGTAGAAAGAGTTAAGAGTTTCAAGCAATTTGTACAACATCAAATGGGTGATGAATGTCATACTCATTAACCTTGCTTCAATTGCTTAAATATCATCTTTCAAAGAAAAGATGTGGTGTATAATCACTTGTTAATCCGAAGCATAAATAAATTCTATACTTCATGGCTTTATCATGGCGAGCATAAGGAAACAAGTTGTAGTAGAAGTGGTGGTACAAGTTATGATTACAGTAACAATATAATGTGAACAAATGTGATGATAATGATGATGATGATGATGATGGCATTGGCGAGATGTTAGATGATTATGGAAATTATATAGAGACTATGAATGAAATAGGTATGCTTAACATAATTGGTAGTATTACATAAGATAATTTTTGGGAAGTTATTGAAAGTTGCTTAAGAAGAATATCCAGGGTGCTCAAATTTCTCACATCTATCTTTTTTTGTGAAGTTGTTGCAATTGAAGGTCTATAATAAATGGAGTAACAAGTCTTTTGACATGTTAATTGACTTGCTCAATGATGCATTAATTGTTGGACATAAATTGCCCAAATCTTACTATGATACAAAGAAATTGTTAAGGGTCTTTGAATTAAGATATATATCAATACATACCTGTAAGTATGATTGTGCTCTATTTTGGAAGGACTGTAAAGATCTTCAGGAGTTTTTGATTTGTGGTACATTAAAGTGGAAAGTGGATGATGGAAGAGGGAAAAAGATACTAAACAAAATCCCGCAATAATTTCCTATTAAACCACGACTACAAAAACTTTTATGTCAACAAAAATAGCCATGATAAGAGGTGGTATAAAGAGAAACACATTGATGATAACATTATGCGTCATCTAATAGACTCAATGGCGTGGAAAGAATTTGATACAAATTTTCCATGGTTTGCATAGGATTGAAGTAATGTTAGACTTGGATTAGCCTCAGATGGATTTAATCCTTTTGGTGATATGAGTACTTCATACAACATGTGGTCGATAATTCTAGTGCCATATAATTTACCTCCATGGAAGTGTATGAAGGAGCCTTTTTTGTAATTGTCTTTGTCTATTCCAGGACCTACTGCTCCTAGTAAGGATATCGATATATACATGCAACCATTAATTGATGACTTAAATGATCTATGAGAAGTTGGATTACAAAATTTTGATAAGGTGAAACATAATGCATGCCGCTGTTTTGTAGACTATAAATGATTTCCCAGCTTATGAGAATTTGTCTGGGTGGAGCACTAAAGGGTATATGGCTTGTCTTGCACGTAACCATCAAACTTATTCAATGAGGCTATGAAGTAAAATATGTTATACACGTCATCATCATTTTTTGTAACATGGGTATAGATGGCGAAGAAGCAAATTGTTTAATGGAAAAGTAGAATTGGGTGAAGCTCCTTTGCTTTTGTTGGGTGATTATATTGTTTACCAACTATCACACTTGGATGACATTACACCTTGCAAACACCTAAGTATTAGAAAGCGAAAGAGAAATGATGTTGACCTTAATTGAAAAAAAAACTTAATTTTCAATTTGCTATATTGGAAGGAATTATTATTGAGGCATAATCTTGATGTGATGCATATTGAGAAAAATATGGGAATTGATGGGAAATCGAAGACACAATTAAGGCTAGACTTGACTTGTAAGACATGAATATAAGAAAAAGACTTGCATTTGAAAAGAAGAGATGATGGGTCATACATTATTTCCTCTGCTTGTTGCAATATGTGAAAAAGGGAGAAGCCATCCTTCTGTCAATTTCTTAAAATCAGTGAAGTTTCCAAATAGGTATGCATTAAATATAAGCCATTGTATGAATGTTGAAGAGGGAAAAGTATCAGGGTTGAAAAGTCATGATTGTCATGTACTTTTACAATGATTTCTTCTTATTGGAATACGTGGGTGTTTATTGAAGGATGTGTCTGTAACTTTGAGTCAATTAGGTGAGTTTTTTAAGCAATTATGTTGTAAGACACTTAAAGTTGAAGAGCTTGATAAAATGAAAAAGACATAGCTTTTATTCTATGTAAGCTTGAACTAGTATTCGCCTATCATTTTTTGATGTTATAGTTCATTTGGAAATTTACTTACCATACGAAGCAAAAATCTGTGGACCGACTCTATTTCGATGGATGCTCCCAATTGAAACGTAATTCATATTAACTTTTAATTTTTTAAAAGTTATTTGTTAGTAATAATTCCTAATATTTTATATTTTGTTCAGGTTTTTATACTCTCTTAAGCATTATGTACGTAATAGAGCTTGACCTGAAGGGTCTATTGTAGAGGCTTATATAGCAAATGAATGCTTGACATTTTTTTCGATGTAGTTAAATGATGCGGAGATAGGATTTAATAGACCAAAATGTAACTTTGATTTTAATGAAGACGGTGGCTTGCCAATTTTTTCCTAAAAAGTAAGGCCACTTGGTGTGGGTAAATATATGGAGTTAACTAAAGACGAATTCGAAATTGTGCATTGGTACATTTTGAACAATTGCAAGAATGTCGATATATATATATATATATGGAGTATGTATATTACTTTTAATTCAAACAATCATATTCCTTACTATCATTTTGTTTTCTAAATAGAGAGCACAAAAGGTCCATTTGCAGTAAAGGGATTATTAATGTTGAAGAAAGACATAAGCTTAAGTTTTTATCATGGTCAAGTAAGTAACATATTGATTACATATTATGAACTTATGAAAATTTGTATGTCAGATTAACTTCTAATTTCAATTTGTCATACAGATGATATGGGTACATAACTGTAATGTGTAAGAGGAGATAACAACATTATATAGTTTGGCATATGGGCCTCATATTTGTGGGAAAAAAATATAAAGGTTGCATTGTTAATGGGGTGAGATTTTACATATAAGATCGGGACAGTCGACTTAGAAGCCAAAATTGTAGGATTGTTAATGAGGGATGTCATAATGACGATTTTATTGATTTTTGCGGTGTCATCTCTGAAATAATAGAGTTGCACTACATCAAGGATAAGAAAGTTGTTCTATTTAAGTACAAATGATTTAATCTTACTGACAAGAAAGTGAACGAGAATATTACCAACATCAATGTAAGACATGGTATGATAATGACCCTTTTTATGCTTGCAAGTCAAGTGAAGCAAGTTTTCTACCTTAACGATTCTATATTAGGTAGCAATTCAAAGGTTGTTCAAAAGTTTCAACACTAAAATCTCTTCGATTTTTGTGAAAGGGATAGTGGTTAATTCATAGAGGATGAAGATGACGTATATCATGAGATTGAATTAGAGTTCAATAATGAAGCCATTTGAATAAAAGATGCAGATATATCATCATTCAATAAGAAAGATGTTGATCCCAATATAGTACAACTGGATGAAGTCCAAGCCAATCTTATTATATAAATAGATGAAGACTATACTCAGGATGAATTCAACGATAATGATGATACTTTGGCCGAATATATTAGTGATGAAGACTCCAATGATAATGTAATTAATGATGATGATTTCCAAAATTTTGATCATAATGATTGAAGGTAAATAAATTGTTTATATTCTCTAAAATGTTATATTGATGTATGCTTTATGTTATGCAGAATGTTGGTGTGTGTTTGAGTTATGTTTTTGTGGTGTCATGATGTTGAGTTATGTTATGCGGAATGTTGGTTGGTATTTGAGTTATGTTATTCAGAATGTTGTTGTGTGTTTTATGTTATGTAGAGTGTTGGTATGTGTTTTAGTTATGTTATTATGGAATGTTGGTGTTTGAGTTACGTTATGTGAAATGTTGGTGTATAGTTCAGTTTTGTCATGCAGAATGTTGGTGTGTGTTTGAGTTATATTTTAGCGGAAGTTAGCGTATGAGTTATATTTATGTAGAATTTGCAGGTTTGACTTGTGTCTTTTGCAGAATGTTGATGTTTAACGTATATTTTTGCAAAAATGCTCATGTTTGACTTATATTAATATGGAATGTTGATGTTGGAGTAAAGATTATGTGTTTGATGTTTAACTTATATTTTTGGAAAAATGCTCATGTTTGACCTATATTAATATGGAAACATTGATGTTTGAGTAAAGATTATGTGTAATGTTGATATTTCATTTGTAGATATTCAATATAATGGCACCTGGTAGAGACAAGGGAAAAAGGGTGGTAACTAACGAAGATGTTCCTCCCCCATAACAATTAAATCAATCCAACCATATCAAACAACAGCCACCAATTTCACCCACCGATGAAGCCAATAAAAAAGAACCTCTATCTATCTCAACTAGTGTTGAGGGATCTTCAGGTCTTTTATTGTGAACCACTTATAATTAAAGTTGTGCTCAAATATATATTTACATGTTTAATGCATTTTTTCTCATCATTATTATTGTTTTGTAATACCGGCATAAGAAAAAGAGGTAGAGGTATCACTAAAGGTTTTGAGTTGCAACACATGAATGTTGCAATGAACAATAAGTTTTCTGTGCATGTTAAACCCATGTAACGTCGTCCTGTTGACAAGATCTAATAAGTAAAATTGTCCAGTGAGTTACGAGTCATTGTTGGACAAAGTTTATGTAATTTTTCAATTCATTTTATTATATGCAATTTTATTATCCTTATTTCAAGAATAATTTAACTTATACGTGTTATTCACAGATGAAGTTCAATATTGTTAATATCAAGAACCCTAAAATTTCAAGCTGTATGAGTTCACTATTGAAACAAAGGGCGAAGGATAATCGTTATCTACTTCATAAATACTACAAGTCTTTTCCTTCAGATGAAGAGGCAAGGAGACTTGTTTGACTCTAAAAAATTAGAGTGAAATGTGTGATTATTAGGCCTCGACGAAGGTTAAGGTTTCTCTTCTTTCTCTTCATATTTGCTTCCATTAATTTTGTTTTTGCATTTAATGACTATTTCTTTTCTTTATTTAAGAAAAGTTTGAGAAAGCTAAGGTTAATAAAGGAAAGATGAAAACTCCTCACATCATTGGCTCCAAATCATTTGTTGTCATACGACAGGAATTTGTAAGTTCTTTGTTTAGAAGTTATTATTATATTAGTAAACACAATATAAGTTATTGTGTTTCAAAAAATTTTAATTCATATAACAGAATTAGACTCAACTACATAGACAAGTGTATGATAGAATCACACTCTACAAACTTGCAAACTATAAGGAAGGTAAAGGCTGGACATCTGAAGAAGAGTTAAATAATTATGTAAGTATAAAAATTTTAATTTTAGAGTTTATTTATTTACGTAATACTAACTAATAATATTTGAATTACATCTCGATTTTGTCTTTTAAATTGTAGGACAAGATGCAAGAGTTACTGTAGAGATCATTGTCTGACGGAAATGAGCCCATTGTGGATGACATTTGTAATAATGTCCTTGGTACAAGATCAGGGTATACCAAAGGTCTAGGGCATGGCCCAAAGCCAATTGGCTCATCATCATCACGATCAGCATATGTAACGACGCTGCAAGAGGAGAACCGGTCACTTAAGCCTCAGTTACAAGGTAATGAAGAAAAGTTAGATCGTTCTCAAGAAAAATTGCAAGGTAATGAGCAAAAACTAAACCGTATTGAAAGAGAGTTGACCAAGCTTAAAAGAATGGTCAAAGAAATAATTGGGTCAAAGTATGTAAGTAGTAGTGACAATGAGGAGTCTTAGTTTGTCCATAAATTTTTGTTAACTTTTGTAATTAACATTTAATTACATTTTATTTTGTATAAAATGCATTTAATTTTTAATTGTGAAACATTTTTATTTTATTTTACTTAATTATTATTCAAACAATGTTACCAACAATAATTCAAAAATGTGAGTCAATTATAATTCAAACCATGTTTAGAAACAATAACATGAATAAAAAAAGTTATTAATAATTATAATTAAATGATAAATTGGTAATAGGAAAGTATTGTTAAAAATAAAATTTGTCACTAAAAGTTTTTAGCTACAAATACAAAATTGTCACCAAATCTTTTTACCTATGTTTCCCAAAACATCTTTAATAACATTTAGCTACGTTTCAAAAAACTTAGCTAAATATGTTTTGCAACATAAATAAATCGTTACTAAACATTATTACCTATGCCTAGGCTCACTACAAGAAAACAACAAAATTTGCGAAGTTTTATTGGTAAAATGTCACTGAATGTGAAGACTTTTCGTGGCGTTTAAAAAATGTCACGTAAAGTTCGAATTTTCTATGACATTTTATGAAAATGTTGCAGATTTGTAACACTTCTTGTGATGTTTTTTTTAATTAAAACGTCATGAAATAGAAACCATGATGTTTTGTTGAATAAAACGTCATTGTTGGCTATTTATGTTGGATCCCATTTCCGATACCCAACTACTTATACAGATTTCCCTCATAACTCTTCTTGCTCTGATGCATATATGTTGGAATCCATACTCGGATGT